>PVIU01002487.1:15778-43835 GCA_004026605.1 Ondatra zibethicus | reverse complement strand
ATTGAGGGAGGGAGGGGTGTGGCAGGGAAGGGAGCAGAGAAAAATAAAAAATAAAAAAATAAATTAATTAATTTAAAAAAAAACCAGTGTGAAAATTGTTCTGCCATGCTCTGTGGACAGGCTCGTGGAGAAGATGGAAATGGAGGAGACTACATCGTCTTTGGAATGGTCCTCTTTCTGTGGGAACACGTACCAGCATGGTCAGTGGTACTGTTTTTCCGGGCACAGAGATTAAACCAGAATCTGGTAAGATATCATAATATCCCCCATGCTCAATCTCATTTTTTTTAAAGCATGGCATATTTATCCTGAGTTTCTGTTTTTAGTAAGTCTGAAACTAAAACTCACAGATTCTCATCTCCGGCCTTTACCCAGTCTCTAACGCTGCGTCCACAGGCACCTGCTGGCATGGTGAGCAGCCACAGCTACAGCTCCAGAGCTTTCTTTTTCGACAATCCAAGACGGTATGACAGTGATGACGACTTGCCGAGACTGGGGAGCTCACGAGAAGGAAGGTAGGTGTAACTAGTCCCTTAGGCTGGATTAGTATTGAAATAGTTTGCAAAAACAACTCCGAGCTTTAACCCACCATTAAACAGGTGATTGGGCAGAACATGTCGATAAATATGATCATGAACTACTTAACCTATTGGGGCTTAACCATATGGTACAACATGCCCTATAAACAACTGTCAGCTGACCTGAAGCCAGTATATCACCCTTTCTTAAAAAATGTTGAAGAAAAGTGGGATCATATCATCTCAGGACCCCCTTCTTGGTCAAAGTGAAAGCATGCAGTAATGGGCAGGGAAGGGTTGCTATACACTGTATATTTGCTTCCTTGTTCCTGGGGCAGTTCCAGGTCAGAAAAGAAAAGGCTTCCTGTGTCCTCATAGTTAAAAACCATCAGAAAGAAAGCCTTATCATACACCAACGGAACTCTTCCAGCTTGATCCCTTCTCAGTAACCTTAACTTCACCTGGACAAACCTGTACGTCATCTGTGAAGCAGGATGGTAACACAGCCTGTTTCATGGGCTTGAGATGAGGATTAAAGGGATACATACATACATACAGATGTGTTGGAGCAAAGCACAGCACATAGAGCATATTATTATTGTCAGGTGCACTCTGTCTCTTCTGTGATATGTATTACAAGTCAGAGATATCAGATAGAAGCCATTAAATTGTGTAGAAAGCCTGTGTTTTGCACATTGTTGTGAAATTCTTTGGAAATGTTAAAAATGCCAGTGTGACTTCTAATCACAGCCCTCTGGCTTCATTGCCTTACTTTTTTGTTATTGCAGTTTATCAAACTCGCAAAGTTTGGGCTGGTATGGCACCATGACTGGGTGTGGCAGCGGCACGTACACAGTCACCCCGCCGCTGAATGGCCCTGTGACAGACACTGCTCCCTTGCTCTTCACATGCAGTAACCTGGATATGAGGAGTCACCATCGATTCTACGTGACTCCACAGAACTGAGGGCTTTCCCGCAGCAGGCATCTTGAACTGTTTTCATGAAAGTGTATGTGTATTCGACATCTTTAAAAGCATCTACATCAACATTGCATCATCTATTGCAACTAGCAAAATCTGGAAATCCAGCTGTGTTTCGTGGAGATCCTCAAAACACAGCTGTTTGCTTTGACTTCTGCATAGTGAAATTCGAAGTTTGGAGGAGAAAGAGAGATTAGATGCTAAGGTACTTGATGACCTCAGAACCTCCTAACTTTGAGTGTACAACGCACATTTGCATATTTGCACTTTTACCTGTGTTCAGAAAGAATACTTACTTTGCAGTCCCCAAAGCCACGCTCGAGTATTAAGTATTCACACCAGAATATTATTGTACACCAGTTCAGAAGGCAGTTTTTCCACAAAAAATCAAAACCTAGAAATTAAGAGGTGTACTCTCCATGGAATCCTTACCCAACTGCAGCTTTAGAGTGTGATCAGTGCACAGAGTTAAGGTTTAAAAAATGTATCATTCTTTTTAAAAAACATGTAACATTGAAGACAGTTTTTTAAAGCATGTTTTGAAAACAGTTTTGATTGAAATTACTCCATTATTTTAAACAAGCGATAGTAGAAACCCTTCATGGTGCTGCTGGCTGGCAGTGTTGTTAACAGTGAGCCAGTGGAGACTGCGGCTTTGAGTAGGACTGGTCAAGTGGCTATTCTGTATAACTAGGGTAAGTAGCAGTTTAAGCATGATTCTTCCAGAAGCAATAGTGACTTTTGCATAGGGGGTTTCAGTAGAACTTCTTGGGACTAACAAACAAGTTTACAGATGCATTTAGGGATTGTTCATTTTAAAAAAGTGCTAAGTTAAAAACAGTATGTTTTCAAAAAGTATTCAATTTATCTGAAAGGAGATAGAGCAAATCCCACCTACTGAGTCATGATTATCCTCAGGTAAATTAAATCATGAGACATTTTGCAGTGAGCTAAAGTGCAATACCTTATAAAATGTGTGATCCCACCTTTATTTTTCACAGTTTATACGTTGTATATGGGCTAAGCCAAATTAAATTAATTCCAATCAATTCCAGCACTGGATTAATAAGCAAACAAGAGAAGTGTAGAGGTTAATAACATTGGGATAGTTTAGGACTTCATTAAAACTGTTTTAAATATGCTACTGTAAGCAGTGTGCTTGAGTGCACTCAAGCCCACACACACACAAGAGTAGGCAAAGACAACACAATTTTAAAATGCACTTTCTACCTGTGTTTCTATGGAAAGCAGATGCTGAATACCTCAGATTCCAAGGGGACAGGCAGCATAGGTTTCACGCAGGTGAAGATGACCCCACACAGGATCTACCAGCTGCTTTGGAACTGGGCGAACACAGCTGCCCTCTTCTGTTTACTGTGACTAGAAACTGTCTTATTTGTACTCATACCTAAAATCTTTCAACAACTAATGCAGCAACTTCACAAAAATATAGATTAATCTTTAAAAACATATTGTTAATCCTTTCTATCTTTTGAGAGGATGGTACAAAGCCAAATCCTTTTCTTCTTTTTATGAACAACCGCTTTTAAATTCAATCCGAAGCATACTTATACACAGCATTTGTTTGTAAGTTCTTACTGTAACAAATGATTTCAACTTTTATAGTACAGAAGTTAGCCTTAGTACTATGATGACAACACCCTAAGAATAGTCTACAACTGTGGATTTCCTTTCAGTTTTTCGATTTTCAGAATACCAGTTGTTTATTTTGATGATGTTAGGTATCTAACTCTATTGTTTTTGATAATTCTTTTCTAGTTAAGCTTCTCTACATCCTGGTTGACAAAGTAAACAAAGATTACATAAACTCTTCAGATAAAGAATCTCAATTCTTTTTGCTGCACTGGTTGACTACGCTGAATTTGAGATTAGTTATATTTATCACTGACTCAAGTACCTAAATTCTTTTTGCTTTTTTTTCAAACAGTGTCTCTCTGTGTAGTCCTGGCTGTCCTGGAAGACCAGGCTGGCCTTGAACTCAAGAGATCGTCCTGCCTCAACCTTCTAAGTGCTGGGATTAAAGGTTTGCGCCACCACACCTGGCCTATAAAGTACCTAAATTCTTAACATTTGTCTCCTATACATCTCACAGTACATCACCAAAGAAGAAATCTGCCCATTTGCTTAAAAATTCAAAAGCACTAGCAGCACTTTAAGTCTGTTCTCAGAGGGAGCTGTTCATAAGGATAAAGGGCTACAGTTCCTGTCCACCTGCCCTGAAGCCCATGACAACCCCAGCCCTTCCTCACAATCATTAATTAGAAAGTCGAAATTCATTGCTTAAGTGTATAATTCTACAGTGATTAGAAATATTTGTCCTTATTGTTTATTTCATTTGGGTTGCTATTAATTTTGAAACTCTTAACCACCTATTGTAGCTGACTATAGTTTTATGGACAATGTAATTTATAGCTGAAGTGGCTTTTTTATGCGTAATAGCCTTTTTATTGTTTAATGGTGTTTCTCAGCTATACAGTCAGTTTCAAACTGGTTGCAAAGGTATAGCTGTGGCCAATGAATGTATTTGTTGTTTCACTAAATTATAATAAAACACTACTGTTAATGAATGTGCTTTTATTTGGAAGTGTGTTTTCTTAATATCCCTTAATGGAATTCATTCAGTTTCAAAAATCTCACTACAAATGGGATTTGCTTTTAGTGAATAATGAATTACATCTGGATCACAACACATATTTCAGCCTGTTTGAAATAAAGTACCATGTTCTTAAATGGTAGTGTCATTAGGTAGACATTTATTCAAACTCTAAGCTAAGAAAAATCCTCAGGAAATAGTGACATCTCCCTCCTGAGAATCTTACAGTTCATCTAGTCTACAATCCCAGCTATTCTTTCATCAAGAAGCTCCTATGACGTTGCCTCCTCCCTCAAACTTGTTCCAAAGTAGACACCATTCATAAATGACCAAAGACCACACCAGAGGTTAAATTATTTTCATCTTTATTGCCACCCTGAAGTCTACTGATCCTTGCTGTAAGCAAAGACAGTGAGGTACAGCTGTCACTGTGAAGCAGTTAATTCAGCAAACATTTACTAAATGCTCATATGCCAAACATTATGCTATAGAGATGCCAAAATTAATAGTTTCTTTTCCTGCCCTTACGGAGCTCACATTCTAGTAAAGGACACTTTAAAAAAAAAAAATAAAACATACAGTACAATAAGTGATTCAATAGAGGTAGGTTGCAATTACAGTGGTGACCACAGGGAGAATTTCAAGAATGCATGGAATTTCCCAGGTTGGAAAGAAGCCTGGGTTTCTCAATGCAAATATGGTATCTACCAAGGTTTGAGCAAGATCCAACTCTGGACTTTTGAAAACCTTTTAACACTTTTATCAGAACAGAGTAGCAAAGACAAGAAGAGCTTGGAAACCAAGTAAAGGCTCTCACCACAAAGCTCCTAAAATTGCCAGTGGGTATTAGGCTGAATGCTTTTAGAAAGCGGAATCTGGTAATATGGACCAACAGAGATAAGGAAACAGACTTCATTAGTTCTTTGGATAACGGTAACAAAAATGAAAGAGAATGAAAGGTGGGAAGAAAATCAGCAGAACTCAGACACCAACAGGAGGAAGAGGAATGAGCTGGAAGCCTTGTATGGACAATGGTTCTTAAGTTAACCAAATAAGGAGCAGACACACAGTAGGTTTGTGTGTCTCAGAAGAGATGGTGGGGGTAACCAAGTGAGTCTAGCAGGAAAAGGGACTGAGAAGTCTGAGCTAAAATCTGTTGGGCATCACTGGATGGAAAGGACCCAAGAGTGAAGCACAGTGACTGAGAAGAAGTCTGAGGAGTGACATTTAGGTTAAATGAGGGGACCAGAAGAAAGACATCCAGGAACAAACCATATACAAGGATACTTAGTTACTGGGACTTCAAAGAAGGGATTGTCAAGAGGGTCTAGTGCAGGAAGTTCAAATTAAGAAATGGCTTGTTAACTGTAGACTTAGAATAAGTTGTTACACATCATTTGGAAGGAGTTCACAGGGCAAATCAAGTGGGAGGCAGTAATGGAAGCACTAAGAACAAGAATGGGTGATGAAATACCCTTGTATATGGTGATCACTTCGCACTACAAGTCCCCAAGAAAACGGACTTCATTTGCTTCCCTATTCAAAAGAAGGGGAAAAAATGAGAAAGGAAAATAGGACACATTGCTAAACATAGTTATATGATCATTCATTTAAAGTATACTAAATACATACTTACATATTCAATCAACGAATACTAGACACCAATTATATACCTGGCACTGAACCAAGTCTTAGAGACAGAGAAGATACAAGCAGTGTAAAGTGACATTTCTAACCATACACATATAAATCTTGCTTCTCTTATGTGACATCTCAACCTATCCTAACTGCTCAGACATTATATATGATAGAAAAGGGGCATAATTTTGTGGTATACAGCATTTATAATTGCTATGTGATGTAAATTCTTAAGCCACTTCAAATATTGTTCTCAGTGAAAAGCTTCCACTAATGAAAACCTATCAAAATTATAGTTCCATTTGATGGAGGCAAAAGAAATCAGTTTCATGTATTAAAAACATGAATTATATACCCTATATTACATGGGTCAAAAAAAGGCAACAACATTCAAACTTTAGGTGATTAGGACATGATATGTTTCTTTATTTTAAGGCTTCTACTAGTTTACCGAAGATTTGTAAGGTTTGGTATTTCCCTAAAAAAAACACACGGAAGTATTTTGGATTAACACGCGATGTCCATGACTAGTTCTCAAACAATAAATAAAAAACAGGATATCTATGTCTACACAGAAGATAAAGCAGGGCCTGAGGACACAGCTGCGGGGGGGGGGGGCTAGTTTAGCATGCCTGAGGTCCTGGACTCAGTCCCCAGTGTGGGACAGGATGAGCAGTCACAACACATGTGAACTATCAATCAATTCGAGTAAAACAGATTTTTTTTTGTACTGTTTTTGAAACTTTTCTGCAAATCTGAAATTATATAAAAATAAAGTTTTCCCCAAAATTTACTATTAGGGGAAGTATTATGAGAATAAATATATAATCTATTCATCTTTCTACAACGTTTAGAAATCTCCTGTGCCTTTGAGTTGTTCTACTTCCTACGGACAATCAAAATACCTATATAACTCTAAAAGGAATCTTTCATACCAGTGTATTTTACGGTTGCCAGGAAAACACAGGCCTCCCAGTTAAACCTGAACTTAAAACAAATTAAATTACCTTTAGTATAAATACGGCTCTAATACTGCATACAACATACTTACACTTAAGAGAAAACTAGTTGCTTATCTAAAATTCAAATCTAACTGGGAATTCGGTATTTTCTTTGCAAACGAAGCAAATGAAAATTCATCGTGTTTTTAGGCTGATGACCATGGGTTATTGGTGAGCCTCTTAGAATTTTACAAACACTTGACACAGCTACCTTAGCTTTATTTTTATCACATCTTCTTAAATACAACTCTAGTTTGAGAGGCTAAAGACATCATTCACCTACCTTTATCTTATGGGAATTTGGTGATCTTACCTTTGTCTAGTACTAAAATTTGTACATTATCAAAATACTACTTTTATTCACAATAATATTAAACATGAACACAATTTTTAAAAATGTCATTTACTTAAAACAATGTATTTCTCCTTTTACAAAAGCAGCTTTATAGAAACATTTGGCTTGAGAGGGCCACTGCAGTCATGCTGCTCGGAGAGATTCAGCTCTTTGGCCTCCCATGTCCAGAAACAGGTGCATTCCAACCTGTCCTCCTCAGTGAACATTCTGCAACAAGTGCCTGAAGTTCTCTAATTCTCTCACACTTGTAGAAATCCTGTAACCAAGAAACACTTCACTTAAGAACACTTTCAAAAATTTTCTGTGATTTTTCATTTTTAGAGTATATAAAAAGTTTAAAATAATTTATTTCAATCATTTGAAAGGTACATAAATCTACTTAAAGCCTAAGCAAACCTAAGATAATATTATCAAAATACAAGCTAACTTTTAATACTAAAGCATTAAAATATATACATATAAAATTACATAGATGTATATTTTAAATATCCAGAGCTACATTAAAGTATTTAAAGCACATCAGTATTTAGTATGTAATACTTAAGTATACATTATAATATTATTTGTAGCACATACATAATATAAATATGGAAATGCAGAAACATTAAAATAAGTATTTAAATATCCAGAAGTATAAGTATACAATAAGTACCTTTATTTACTACTAAATGTACAAAAATTAAAGCTATTGATCTTTATAATAAAGACTGAGAAAAGTCAATTGTGACCCAAATGTTTTCACCAATTTTCATATATAGTAAAATCTGTTCTGTATTATATTTCTGCATGTTCCCTTTTACATGCACCTCAGCTCTGCTCTCCACTACAATAAAAGTAAAACACACAATTAAATTGTACACTCAAGCTCCTAGGTGCTAGAGAATTTTTAAAGCCAATTATTTCAATCCTAAAACATTTGATTTTTTATTTTATTTTATTTTATTTGTGGTTTTTCAAGACAGGGTTTCTCTGTAGCTTTGTAGCCTGTCCTGGAACTAGCTCTTGTAGACCAAGCTGGACTTGAACTCAGAGATCCCATCCGCCTGCCTCTGCTTCCCCGAGTGCTGGGATTAAAAGTGTATACCACCACCGCCTGGCTGATACTATTTTTAAGTGAAAAAAATGCAACCCTTAAAAATGTTAATTGAAGCTGGGCAGTGGTGGCGCACACGTTTAATCCCAGCACTTGGGAGGCAGAGACAGGCATATGTCTGTGAGTTCAAGGCCAGCTTGGTCTGCAAGAGCTAATTCCAGGACAGGCTCCTAAGCAACAGAGAAACCCTGTTTCAAAAAAACCAAAAAAGAAGAAAGAAAGAAAGAAAGAAAGAAAGAAAGAAAGAAAGAAAGAAAGAAAGAAAGAAAGAAAGAAAGAAAGAAAGAAAGAAAAGAAAAGAAAAGAAAATGTTAACTGAGAGGATGAGAGAATGCTGCCTAGCATGCTAGGGCTAAATCCCCAGCACTGAAGAAAGAAGAGAGGTTTGTCAATCCCGAGAATCAACATGACCCAGCAGGAAATGCCATCCACATTTCAAACTGTTGATGTATCTTCCATTTCTCATGCTGTTTCTCAAAACATATGACAGGAAATAATTATTTCTGAAGAATTACTAATTTTCTATATGATTCTGAGTTCATAGAAATATTTGTGACTTTTCATACCCTTCAAAAATAATACCAATAAAATGCCTTAAAATAAATACAATAAGCTGGGTCAGCTGGCACGTGTCTGTAATCCCAGGAGGAAGGTAGAGGTGTGGCAGATCTCTGTGTTCAAGCCCAACCTGGTCTACATAGTGAGATCTCACCTCAAAACAGAACAAAACAAAATACCATGTACATATGTACGAATGTACAAAGTAATTACAATAAAATGTACAAATTTAACAGTACCCAAATGTCAGTAAATTAAATAGGAATATAAACAACAATAGATGGAAATAATCAAGTAGTAATTGTATGTGTATATATTCTTAAGGGATTTTATCAGATCATATGATTGTATAACAAGATAATTTTACTGAAAAGAACATCCCTAGTTTTGTATGAAAATGTACCTATTAACATCAGACTTAGATGGCTAGCAGAAACAATTTCAGTACATTAAAACTAACCTTCCAAATGCATTAAACAATGAGACTATTTCCTGTCGGGTTAGCTGGAATTCATAACTTGGTCCACTTTCTGGCATATTTGCTATCAGTTTCTCGGAAAACAAGATCTTCAGAGCAGTGCCCAAACCCTGAGTCTAAAACAGAAAGAAGGAAACAAGTAAGAAAACCTCTCAACAAAGAGTGAAGAAGACGACTGAGCAAGACTCACCTGGAGCTTTCCCCACAGTCGACACTTGAAACAACCAACACAATCCATGATTCTAGAAATATTTCTAAAATGTTGTCGGAAGTCCTCCTGAAAACAATTTAACATAATTTTATGTAAGTTGTATACTTACGTAATCAACTAAGAATTGTTTTCTGTGTGCTTTCCATGTGTCTAATCATGGACAGTGAACTAAAGAGCACCAAACAGAGCAGCGCACACGAAGCCTCTACTACACACCAGAGCCCTTCATAGCATCTAATCTTCCCACAAATCCAAAACTACTCTGATCTACCCCTCATGAATTTCTTTAAAAGACTCAGACTGTTAGACAGCAGGCTTAAATTCACACCCCTAGCGACCTGTATATTTTGAAACCAGCCCTATCTCACTCCAAACCCACGCTACCCAAAAAGAAACCTAAGTATTTAGTTTTATATGTCAATATTGGAAGTTGTGGGATTAGACGGTACCTAACAAGGAAAAGGAAGGGAGGAAGGAGGATGGTGACCTCTGATAATGTTAAATTATAGCTCTCCTTTCCTGGAATTAAGGGAAACACTGATTTTTTTTTTACTACTGATAGTACTGATAAACAAAATGTAATTAATAGCCACATATGCACCACCAAATTCTAAAAGAAATCATTACTAATATAATTGAAACTCTAAACATATCATCCCACATTTCTGTACCTATCCTCTACTACTATGCTGGATTTGGGATGTAGTTCCATTTCTGTTTTTAACATCAGGGTGTTACACTGTTTGCAATAGAGCAGCAAGCATCCAATCATTTAAACACAGTTTATGTCCTTAAGGGATGGCGAAAAGGGAACCAAGGGCATCTTATTTTACTTGGGTCAAAATTAATAACAGATCCTCCAAGTGACTTTGTCCTGGTTTTGAGAGTGAAATTCTGCTGGGCAGTGGTGACGCATGCCTTTAATCCCAGCACTCGGGAGGCAGAAACAGCCAGATCTCTGTGTTTGAGGCCAGCCTGGTCTACAAGAGTTAGTTCCAGGACAGTCAGGGCTGTTACACAGAGAAACCCTGTCTTGAAAAACAAAAACAAAAAACAAACAAGAGTGGAATACCAAGCTAACAGTGGTTTTGAATTTTTTTTTTCCCAAAACTAAATTTTATTCACTCCCTCCACCTCTCTGTGTGTATGTGTACGTATTTATGTATACACAAGTGAAAGTCAGATGAAAACTTGCAGGGAGTTGGTGTTATGGGTCCTGGGGATTGAACTCAGGTCATTAGGCTTGGCTGCAACTGCCTTTAACCACTGAGCATTCTCACCAGCCATGAACTACCAGCTTCTAAGGCCCAACTCCTCCCTGAGGGACTACTGCCAATTGGTACCTGTTCTAAAGGTCTACAGAATCCAACTGCAGACAAGTTATCTAGAGAGAAAATGAGTTCACACAGATGCTCCTAAATATCCAAATGGATGTAAGTGTGCTGGGCCAGTATCACACAATTTACTAAATGTTACTAAATGCAAAGTGGGTTTTTATCAATTACATTTTCACAACCAAAAGAAATGAAAAATAGACTCATGTAGAAATGGCTTAAAAGTTTTTGATTTGTAAAGCCACAGCCTCTATTGTAAAAGATTATGCCTGCTTTCTCTAAGTTCATTGTTGGAATAGATGTAATTCAAATATTTGAACACAGCGTTTCTTGAGTAAATCTTTGCATGATAGGTACAGAGAGCATGTATGGTTGCTTAACATACCTAAGGAACATAATAAAACTAAAGCCAACCACATAAACTAGCGTATCTCCTACCTAGGTGAACTCAAGATGCTAGAAATTAACTAGATTAGGAGAAAATCCTTGTAATTTCCAGAAACAACACAATGTCTAATAATTGGGATACATCCCAAAATTATCTCAGATCAGGACTAGAGAGATGGCTCAGTGGTTAAGAGCACTGACTGTTCTTCCAGAGGTCCTGAGTTCAATTCCCAGCAACCACATGATGGCTCACAACCATCTGTAATGAGATCTGGTGCCCTCTTCTGGCTTGTGGGCATACATGCAGACAGAACACTGTATGCATAACAAAAATTATCTCAGATCAGAAAAATATGCAATTCTTAAAATAATCAGAAATGAAATTTTAAGAGAGATTCTCACCATCCTGTTGCTCAGGCAGGCACTGGATTTCTGGACTCCAACTGTCCCCTTGCTCACCTCCCAGCCAGTCAGAACTACAGATGCACACCCACACACCCAGTTTCTCGTCATGTATCATGGTCATTTGGCAGAATGACCAAAGTCAACTGACTGGTTCTTGCCAAAATTCTCAAATGCTCCATAAACCTTTAGACCCTATTCTGCTCCAAACACTAATAATTATTGAATTATTGTTGTGGAATAATCCTTCTGTACATGTGAATATGTGTTGCTGGTGATTAAGGAAGCTGCTTTTGGCCTACAGCAAGGTGGGAAAGCAAAATGGAGATACAGGGAAAAAGAAGGGCAGAATCAGGAGAGACATGAGCCAGCCACCAGGGAAGCAGTATGTGCTAGAGAACAGGTAAAGCCACGAAACCACAAGGCAAAATGTAGGCTAATAGAAATGGGTTAATTTAAATGTAAGAGCTAGTTAGTAATAAGCCTGAGCTATAGGCCAAGCATTCTGTAATTAATATAAGCTTTTGTGTAATTAATTGGAACTGGATAGTTGGGACAAAAGAAAAGCTCCACCCCCATTTATAAATTACTTCTACCCATACACATGTACTGCAAAGAAGTCATAATGAAAACCTTGTTTTTTCGAGAGAGGGCTTCTCTATATAGCTCTGGCTGTCCTGGAACTCACCCTGTAAACAGGCTGCTCTCAAACTCACAGAGATCCACCTGCCTCTTCCTCCCAAGTGCTGGGATTAAAGGCGTGTACCACCACTGCCCAGCAAAATGAATTTATGAACAGTGTTCACATCTGTATTTAGCAGAAAGCTTTTAAAAGTAAATCAGCAATAATTTTTTTTAATTTTTCTATAAAGTTTTTTCTCCTATAGGAACTATGCCTAAACCTCAAAGCACATAAAAGCCAAATGTTTTGGAATCTGGATCAAATTGAAGCACTGTGAGAAATATTTCTAATTTGTACAGTCTAAAAAAAAGCTGATGTCAAAATACTCTCCAAGGAACTAGCAAGTGAACTAAAAATAAGTGCCATATTGAAAATAGCAGCAAACTCTGTCTTTTGGTTTGGTTGGGGTTTTTGTTTGTTTGTTTTTTGAGACAGTGTTTTTCTGTTTAACAGTCCTGGCTGTCCTGGAACTCGCTCTGTAGACCAGGCTGGAAAAGTCTTACTGTGGTACCTTCCCTCTCACTCTGCAGTCTCTGGAAGCTGGGGAGGAGGGGTGTGACTAACCACTGAGGTACAAGCTGAAGAAGAAAGAGGTGGCAATCAGGAATAGCTCATCTCAACAGTATGTAAAAAAGGAACTTTCTTTGCAAGGTAATTAAATTAGCTTCTTTCATCGAGATGAGAAACAGAGAAGAGTGCTACAGACATACCAAACCCACTGAGCTCGAAGTCAAGATTTGTTATTAAGTATAAATACCTATTTATATTTTAAATTTATTTTTTAATTGACATTCAGATTGTTTATGGGGTGCTATGATACCTTGATATTTATTATTTCATAAGGAACAATAAAGAACACCGAGGTGACAAGTTCATGCCCTGACTTACCCTTCTGTAGTGAAACTCTAGCTCTACTCTTAACGGTTCTGAAACGCATAACGCGTGCCTATTTGTTAGGCATCCTCGTGAGCAAAAGGCCACTAAAGCTTCCCCAACAGAAAGTCAGTGCTCTGACCAAGCTCCTGTCCCAGTGAATCTCTCTCCACAGCCTCTCACTACCTTTCTGTTCGCCCTACCCTCTGGGAATTCATGATCTGACGCTCACACCAGCATACTCACCAGGCTGTACCTAACCATAGAGCTGAAGTATAATTACCTTTAGTTTATGTGCTTCATTCTTATCCCCAGCAAAAAAAGAGTTCTCATCAAAATGCAAAGGAAATGACCTGTGTTTTAAACAAAGAAGGGTCATGTTTGTGTATTATAAGTATCGAAAGTCATGCTAATATATTTTACTGGTCAGTGATAAATAATTAAAATAGGATAAAAATCAGTAACACCAAAAATGCAAACAAATACTTATTCTCAAATCTAAATGCTAAGTGCATTAGAAGTCTGGCCCCAAACTTAGACTGTGCAAATAAAAATAATGCTGGTATTAAGACCTTAAAAAAAAAAAAAAAGACCCAGGTGGTGGTAGCACAGGCCTTTAATCCCAGCCCTTGGGAGGCAGAGACAGAAGGAGCAGTTGAGTTCGAGGCCAGTCTGGTCTACAAAGCAAGTTCCAGGACAGCCAGAATTACAGAGAAACCCTTTAAAAAAAAAAGTTGTAATACACAGGTCAAAGTAAACCCAAGAAACTCTAGATCTGGGAAGGCCAGGTATGGCGACAAACATCTATTTCCCAGCTCCTGGGAGGCTGAGCAGGAGAATCTAACCATCTCAAAAAATCCAAAAAGTTCTAAAGTCCAATGAACAGAACTATAGTTATATTATTTTAAATATGGTTTCCTGCTCTAACTAAATAATGCAGATACTTTGGACACCACCCCTCGCCTCTCTGCTAATGTATACATTGTAGAATATAGAACCTACTTGATTTCATGAAGAATCTCCAGAAGTAACGCTTTGTTTTCTGCATCATGAACCTTATCTCCCGTGAAGAGCTGAAAATCTGGGCGCTCAAAAAATGGGAGCACTTTCGAAAGAGCCCTTAACTCTATCAAATACAGGAAGTACAAGTTCTTCAGCCGCCTCGGGCCCTCTCCTTCAGTCAAAACCCCATCGAAGCGCTGCTGGAACTCCGTCACATTGTGGCCCCACTTCTTCTCTAGCCAAGTGTCTAAGAAGAATGTTAAGTGATTCAAGTGTGCAGATTTTTATTTGAATTATAGGGGGCTATTCATATTTATAAAACTTAATTTCATTTTGTAGTTTAAAATACATTAATTCAACCAAGAAATTTTTTTTTAAAGTTCAGTCTTTAAAATTTCTGTCATAAACCAGACGTAGCAGTGCACACCTTTATTCCAGGCAGAAGCAGGTGACTCTTTGTGAGTTCAAGGCCAGCTTGTCCTACATAGAGTGCCAGCACAGACAAAGCTACAAGACCTTGCATCAAATTAAAAAAAAAAAAAAAAAAGGCTGGGCAGTGGTGGTGCACGCCTTTAATCTCAGCACTCAGGAGGCAGAGAAGCCAACCTGGTCTACAGAGCAAGTTCCAGGACACAGAAAAACTCTGCTTGAAAAACTAAAAAGAGATAGATAGATAGATGGATGGATGGATGGATGATAGGTGGGTAGGTGGGTGGGTGGGTGGGTGGGTGGATGGATGAATAGATAGATAGATAGATAGATAGATAGATAGATAGATAGATAGATAGATGAATAAATAAAAATTTAGAAATTCTATAGTGAGAATTTTGTCGGGGCCGGAGAGATGGCTCAGAGGTTAAGATCACTGACTGATCTTCCTAAGGTCCTGAGTTCAATTCCCAGCAACCACATGGTGGCTCAAAACCATCTGTAATGAGATCTGATGCCCTCTCTGGCCTGCAGGTGTACATGCAGGCAGAATACTGTATACACAATAAATAATAAAGAAAACATTAAAAAAAATTTAAAAAAATTTTTTGTCTTCTGGAACCCATTCTTATTTTTAATTTATTTATTTTTATTTTATGCACATTGGTGTTTTACTATGGGTGTTTGGTCCTCTGGACCTGGAATGACAGACAGTTGTGAGCTGCCATGTAGGTACTGGGAATTGAATCTGAGTCCCCTGGAAGAGCAGTCAGTCCTCCCAACTACTGAGCCATCTCTCCAGCCCCAGGGAACCCATTCTTAAAGGCAAAATAAATCAAATATTTACAGAGAAAATGGGTTTTTGATGAAAATCAAATTTCTGAATATCAACAATCATAAAATCAAAATATATAATTAAAAATGAGTTGCTAAGCTGGAGAGGTGGCTGAGCAGTCAAGAGCACCATAACTCCCGGAGGACCTAACTTCAGGTCCCAGAATCCATGGCAGCTCACAATTGCCTGTAACTCCTGCTCCAAGCGGACCTGACACCTCTGGCTCCTAAGGCACCCGTACTCACATGCACAAACCCCCACATATGTATGTATAATTAGTAATAAAAGGAGATTGTTTGGAGTGACTACCTAAATTTACTAACGAATTTAAAGCACTATTTCAAATCAGTTACCATTTTGTTTCTAAAAGGTAAAGTATTTCCCAAGTCCAGAAGAAGTAAGTTACTGACGAAAATCAACCATGGTTTGACTTTCTACAAACATCCTAAACCATGAAGAACAGCAGAAAATGCTGTAGCCATTAAAGTCTGCACATAAATAAAGGCTCTCATATGGTAACAAACTGTGCTCTTGGCTGTATTTTAATTTCCACGGCCAACAAAGAACATTTCCAATGTGATGTATATAATTTTGAGAGAGTTAGTAATATATGGAGCCATTCAACTGCATACACAGTTTCTACCTTCCTAATCACTGCCATTTACAGGTGGATTCTTACAGCCCAATAGTCAAACAAGTCTCTTTTTACATCCATGTAAACACCAAGAAAATGTTAAGAATACCTAAAAACACAGATTCAACGCAATGCCCAGCAAAATTCTTCACAGACCTCGAAAGAACGGTACGCAACTTCATATGGAAAAAAAAAAAAAACAAACCAGGATAGCCAAAACAATCCTGTACAATAAAAGAACTTCTGGAGGCATCACAATCCCTGACTTCAAATTCTACCACAGAGCTACAGTACTAAAAACAGCCTGGTATTGGCATAAGAACAGAAAGGAGGACCAATGGAACCGAACAGAAGACCCGGATATCAATCCACACATCTTCAAACACCTGATTTTTGACAAAGAAGCAAAAAATATCAAATGGAAAAAAGAAAGCATATTTAACAAGTGGTGCTGGCATAACTGGATATCAACATGTAGAAGAATGAAAATAGACCCATATCTATCACCATGTACAAAACTCAAGTCCAAATAGATCAAAGACCTCAACATAAAGCCAGCCACACTGAACCTTATAGAAGAAAAAGTGGGAAGTACACTTGAATGCACTGGCACAGGGAACCACTTCCTAAATAGAACCCCAGCAGCACAGACACTGAGAGAAAAATTAATACATGGGATCTCCTGAAACTGAAAAGCTTCTATAAAGCAAAGGACACGGTCAACAAGACAAAACAACAGCCTACAGAATGGGAAAAGATCTTCATTAACCCCACATCAGACAGAGGTCTGATCTCTAAAATATACAAAGAACTCAAGAAATTGGACACCAAAGGATCACATAATCCAATAAAAAAAAAAATGGAGTACAGACCTAAACAAAGAACTCTCAACAGAGGAATCTAAAATGGCTGAAAGACACTTAAGGAAATGTTCAACATCCTTAGTCATCAGAGAAATGCAAATCAAAACAACGCTGAGATTCCATCTTACACCTGTAAGAATGGCCAAGATCAAAAACATGGATGACAACTTATGCTGGAGAGGTTGTGGGGAAAAGAGAACACGTCTGCATTGCTGGTGGGAATGCAAGATGGTACCACCCCTTTGGATGTCAGTGTGGTGATTTCTCAGAAAATTAGGAAACAACTTTCCTCAAGACCCAGTAATACCACTTTTGAGTATATACCCAAAGGATGCTCAATTGTGCCACAAGGACATGTACGCAACTATGTTCACAGCAGCTTTGTTTGTCATAGCCAGAACCTGGAAACAACCTAAATGCCCCTCGACTAAAGAATGGATAAGGAAAATGTGGTACATTTACACAATGGAGTACTACACAGCAGAAAAAAAATAACGACATCTTGAATTTTTCAGGAAAATGGATGGAGCTAGAAAACATCATTTTGAGTGTAGTAACCTGTACCCACTTGCTCGATTTGGGAAATAACCAGGCCAGCTTAAAGTAACAGCAACCCAATCACAGAAAGACAATTATCACATGTACTCAGTCATAGGTGGTTTTTAAACATAAAGCAAAGAAAGCCAGCCTACAAACTACAATCCCAGAGAATTTAGAGAACAATGCGGACACCAAGAGAGACTTACATAGATCTAATCTACATGGGAAGGAAAGTAAAAAGTAGAAAAAGACAAGATCTCCTGAGTAAATTGGGAGCAAGGGGACCTTGTGGAAGGGTTGAAGTGGGGAGGGGAGAGGCAGGGAAGGGAGCAGAGAAAAATGTAGAGCTCAATAAATATCAATTAAAAAAAAGAATACCTAAAAACAAGTGCATTTAAGATTTTAAAAGTACATACCTTGTAAAAGATACCTTGCACTCAAATGCACATTAATGCTTGCATGGAGACCAGATATAAGCCTGTAGAATGCTCTCTTTTCTACACAGAGGCCTAAAAGAAATCAGTGGTTCAGAAATAAAATTTTATTATGTGAATCTTGGTAATTTAAGATTTCATGACTTTAAAAGTGAAAAACTTTACCATTTAAATTTGTTTAAAAGTTTCTGATTTACCTTCTAGCCAGCTGTAAAAAGTGTTCTCTGAAATGAAAAGAAATATTGTCATAGCTTTTTCATAACACCAAGATATAAATTTTCAAGTGTTTTAAAAATTGTTTCAGCTAGTAAAGCAATGGTGGTACACGCCTTTAATCCCAGCACTCGGGAGGCAGAGGCAAGTGGATCTCTGTGAATTTGAGGCCAACCTGGTCTACAAGAGCTAGTTCCAGGACAGGCTCCAAAGCTACAGAGAAACCCTGTCTCAGGGTAGGAAAAATTTGTTCCAGCTAAAGGTCTGAATCTTACAATTTCTTCAAAAGAAAAGAAAGTTGGATGTGGATCCAGGAAGCACTGCTCTGCCCTCAGACCCTGTCTCTAACATTTTATCTGTTGGAGAAATGCCACTCTGCTATATCTCTTGACTACATGTTTATGACCCCTGAGTTCAACCCCTGAGACCTCTCCCACAAGTAACACACACACAATAAATCTAGCAAGACTGCTCAACTAGATAGATTTTCATAGCAATCTATGCTTTAAGAAGTAAGTACTTTCACATACTTTCAGCTAAGAAGAAGCAAACACTGTAAGATGACTGCAGATGTAACAGAACCTCATGCAGTTCACCACCTCCAAAGAGCAGCAGGGCAGGGCTGAAAACAGCGCCTGTCTGTGCTAACGGCAACACTGCCAACATAGGAAAGCTTACTGATTCTGGTTTCAGGATTGTCCTCTAAAGAAAGAAGATGGGGAGAGGACGAGGAATTTCCAGAAAGGTTACTATTTTAGTTTTAAGGCCTCAAGTCATAAAATCTGTCAGTAATGCCCGAGTTAACAGAATATTGAACTAGATAACATGGTAAAATTAACACAACTATTGAGATTGACAAAGAAGTATAACAATAACTTGAAAATATTTTAAACATTTTATAAAATATGTAAGAAATTACATAATTCATGCAATATTTGCTATAGCGATGATAAAACTATTATGCCAGGACCCTTTTATCTTACTAACGTTGTTTAAAATGGTAATAAACAAGCATAAATCTATGAAAGAAATAAGAATGATAAACTCAACTAAATAAAAACTTCCATCTGGCCGGGCAGTGGTGGCGCACGCCTATAATCCCAGCACTCAGGAGGCAGAGGCAGGAGGATCTCTGTGAGTTCGAGGCCAGCCAGGTCTACAAGAGCTAGTTCCAGGACAGGCTCCAAAGCTACAGAGAAACCCTGTCTCGAAAAACCAAAACAAACAAACAAACAAACAAACTTCGATTTGTTAGTCAGAAAGCTAAATAAATAAAAGCAACCAAAATGCAAGCAAGCTGGATAAAATATATGTTGCAAGCATGACAAAGGGCTAAAATCCCAAATATAAATATATACAAGTCCATAAACAATAAAATGTTAAAACACCCATTAAAAGATAAATGGGGAATGGAAAATTACAAATAGAATAGCTGACATAAACTGTTCAGTCATGCCAGTAACTAAAAGATAAAAATTAAAAGAATATTTTTAACAATTGAAACAGAAAGAAAGTATGGGTTGGACTGACGGCCAGTGGTTAAGAGCGCACTGCTCTCGCAGAGGAGCTTCTTCCCAGATCCAGACAGTCTGACACCCTCTTCTGGCCTCCACACAGAGACACACATATAAATGTAATTAAAAATAAAACAAATCTTTAAAAATACAATAATACTGTCACAGTTAGTTTCAGCTGTCGACACACTTGGGAAGAAGGAACCTCAACTGAGGAATTCCCTCCACCAGTCTGTCCTGGGGCATGTCTGTGGGGCACGATTACTAGCAGATGTAGGCGGGCCCAGACCACTGAGGGCAGTTACATCCCTAGGAAGTTGGGTCTGAGACATATAAAGAAGGTAGCTGAGCAAACAGAGGAAGCAAGCCAGCAGGTAGCATTCCTCCATACATTCTGCCTCATGTCTTGACTTCCCTCAAGGATGGACTGTAACCTGTAAACTAAAAACTGTTTTCTCTCTCATTTGTTTTCAGGTCATAGCGTTTAACAGTAACAAAAAAAGCAAACTAAAATATAGCTAACGATTACAAGGAACAGATAAGAACATATGCTTGTTTATATAAGAACATGTTTGTGTGTATATAACACATATATAATTACATAATTATTTACATATTTGTGTAATATATTCTAATAATTATATATACAAACATATGTTCTTATATATAATAATTATATATATACAAGTTCATAATGATTATGAATTTATCAAAAGTGGCACAATGTCCCACAGCGCAGCAGGATGAAATCATAACCTTAGATGAAATGTCATCTAAGTCTTAACCTTGCTGCTTATAACTCAAGATTTCAGTCACGCTGCTCCTAACCCTCTCTGGAGGGTTGTTTTCCTCAATTATAAAACGAAGACAAAAATTATTCTTCCCAAGATATTTAGGAGGATTAAGAAAAAATTATATTTTTAAATTGTCTACAATAATCCCACACACACTGTTATTTAGGGATTGTGATACTACAAGTAACTTGTTTCTTCATAAGAAGCCCCCTCCACTCCGGTTGTCGGACCAGAGTTAAGGAACTATGAGGCAGTATTGCTTGGGACCCAACCCTCCCATGACATTCTCAGTTAAGTTTCACCTGGAATAGTTGTTCTCAACTTGACATGAGGATGGAGATGGCAGCCAGGACAGAGCACTAATCTAGCAAGTGCAAGGTCTGAGCTCCAATCAGAATTCCTTTTAAAAGGAAGGGGGGTGGATAGAAAGATAGTTCTGTGGTTAAGAGTACCTGTTGCCCTTCTAGAGAACCTGGGTTTGATTCCCAGCAACCACATGGTGACTAACACAATCTGTGACTTCTAAGAACTAGTGTGGTATATATTCACTCACAAAGAATAAATTCTATTCTTTTATTCTTTTTGTTTGTTTGTGTTGGTTTTATTTTTTCAAGACAGGGTTTTTCTGTGTTGCCTGAGCTGTCCTGGAACTTGCTCTGTAGACCAGGCTGGCCTCAAACTCAGAGATCTACCTGTCTTCTCTGCCTCCTGAGTGCTGGGATTAAAGGTGTGCACAACCATGCCTGGCTAAGAATAATTATTATTTGTGTGTGTGTGTGTGTGTGTGTGTGTGTGTGTGTGTGTGTGAAGCATTTGGGGTGGGAAGCAAGCATTTGTGCTCAAGTCCGAAAGAATAAGTCTGAAAGAATACATTTTAAGTAAAAAAAATTTTGAAAGCCCCCTCAACTTGACCTGACGATAATGCAGTTAAATAATCACTTAATGCACAGGAGTAGCCATTTGCCCTGTGACCAAAATCAATGCAATACTTATGAATGAATCAGTTCTCTAAGGATCAAGATCTCTATGGATAAATGGTCCTTTTGCTCATAAAAAGACCCATCTAGCATGTCTAGAATGTAGCACAGAACTAGGCTACTGCCTAAGGAGAGTACGATTATTCAGACCAAAAGCTACAGGGTCACTTCTGCAGTGCAAACAGCGGCAGGTGCCTGAGAAACACTGTCACTGTTCGAGCATCTCCCTTCAGCTATTCACATCTGCCTCAGAAGTTCACTGGGCTGCCACAGCACAACTGCACTTTTCATTATAGTAACTGAAGCAGCTAAATAAGACAAAATAATCGATTATTAAAATGATATTAAAACAGTAATGCTATCAGAATATCATATTGTCTTTTTAACATATTGCACAAATAGTCCATAAGAGTATGGGCTTCCAGGTGACTCAGGAAGTAAAGGCATATGGCAGCATGCCCCCACATACATACACTAAGTAAATAAATACATGTATCAAAATTAAACATAAGAATAATGTCTCAAAAACAAGAGATTTTAAGGAAGAGAGAAGATACTTCACATAAAACATTTTCGTCTAAATGGACTAAGGCCAAGCAAGCACAGACTCAGTACAGTGGGTCCGTCTGTTTGTCTGTCTGTGTGTTGGTGCAGAGAACTTAAACGAAGACTTTTCACTCTTCCCCTCACTTTTTTCACTTTTCATTTCGAGACAGGGCCTCACTAATTAATTCATCCAGACTAGCCTGGAACTTGCAATCCTCCTGCCTCAGCCTTCCAAGAAGCTAGGATTATTAACCTGCACCTTAAGGCTCATTTAACTACATACATAGTGTTTAGATAGCAAAAATTATTTCAATCTCACCACTTAAAGCAAAAAAATTCTTTGAAAGGCAAAGTAACTCTGAAATATATTTGAAAGTTTAGCATTCCTATTAGTGTAAACTTGGCAATGATAACTAAACCCAAGAGTCAGCATGTACCTTAAAAACCAGCTCTGCAATGAATACTTGAAAAAATGTCTAGACCCTCCCCTGCTAAATCCCTGCACAGCCCACACCTCAACTAGTTAAGAAGATGCTTTCTATGGCTTCCACAGCTTGTGGGTAAAGCACACACCTGAACTGCCTGAGGCTGAGGCAGGCTGTCCCTAGTGCGTGACTCTAAACACAGGCCTTTCTCTCTCATCTATTCTTTCACCTCCAGCACTTTAGAGAAAAAAAAGTAAAAATTAAGAGCTAGTGTGGTGGCTCATGTTCTTGAGACACACAAGAGGGCTGTCAGAATTCAAGAATATGCTAAGCTATCTAAGGAAGGAGATCCAGGCCAGCCTCGGTAATGGATATCTCTAGAGCAACAGGAGGAGGAAATATTCTGAGTGTCAGAAGAAATGGAAAGAAATGCAGTATACCACAACACCAGAACACACATCAACACCCAAGCAGACCCAATGAATAAAACGCATGATAAAGGTACATACCTTTACTTTTTCCTGAAAAACAAAACAAAACATTAATTATTATAAACTACTTCTGTCTGTCTTTCCCTTATGAAATGCTACACTTACATGAAAATATAACAATGACCCGTTTTAGTCTGTCAGTGTAGCCACACAAGTGCAATCGATGGAGCACCAGAGCCACCACTCTGTCGAGCCATGGGCTGGGCTCACAGAACTCGCGGGCTCACAGGAGAGGGAGCACAGCACGGGAGCAGCTGCAGCTCCCATGGCCACTTAGCCAGCAGTGTTTTTCTACATTTATTATCCTAACCTACGGCACAATTCTAGCTAAAGACTTGCACTACGGCTGCTTTGAACCCCGAGAGGGACAGAAGATTTAACCTTGGGAACATCTTCAAAGACTATAAAATTCAAATGCTTCATAGTGCAGCAGTTTATATGCAGCTGCTTACTTACTACTGAAATATCATCTTCATTTTTTTCTCTATTCTTCTTTTTTAGGTTATATTTATTATTGAAAATAATTTTCATGCAGAATTTTCTGATCACGTTTTCCCCTCTTCCAACTCCTCCCAGAACCTCTCCACCTCCTTACTTATCCAAATCCACACCCTTTCTTGTTCTTTCACATTAGAAAACAAAAAGGTATATAAAAAATAATAAAATAAAATAGGATAAAATAAAAAGAAATAAACCTGAATAGGACAAAACAAGCGGGGGGGGGGGGGAGAGTCGTCTCCCTAAGAAAAGAACAAAAAGCACTTATAGACAGAGACACAAACATTCATTCACACACATAGAATTCTCAGAAAGAGCCAGACGGTGGTGGCATACACCTATGACCCCAGCATTCAAGACACAGAAGCAGACAGATGTTTGTGAGTTTGAGGCCAGCCAGGTCTACAGAGTTCCAGGACAACCAGACCTATGCAGGGAAACCCTGCCTCAAAACTCGCCCCCACAAAAAAATACCCCTGCAAAAAGGATTCCCATAAAGAAACAAAATCAGAGGCCATAATATGTAAGCAAAAGTCCAACAGGGCTTAAAAAAATTCCAGACAAAGCATCATTGAGACATTAAAACCTCCACTGATAGCAGCAAGTTCACTTTGTGTTTCTCTTTAGCATCAATGCTGCTCATAAAACATACACTCATCATGGATAGTTTTTTTTCTTTTTTTTTTTTGGTTTTTCGAGACAGGGTTCCTCAGTAGCTATGGAGCCTGTCCTTGAACTCACTCTGTAGACCAGGCTAGCCTCAGACTCACAGAGATCAGCCTCCCTGTGCCTCCCGAGTGCTGGGATTAAAGGCATGCGCCATTTGTTTCATAGGCATCAGTGTTTTATATGCATGACAAATACCATTTTTATTTATTTTTTTAATTTTTTTTAAGATTTATTTATTATGTATACAACATTCTGCCTCCATGTATGCCCGTTCTCCAGAAGAGGGCACCAGATCTCATTACAGATGGTTGTGAGCCACCATGTGGTTGCTGGGAATCGAACTCAGGACCTCTGGAAGAGCAGCCAGTGCTCTTAACCACTGAGCCATCTCTCCAGCCCCCCCCATTTTTATTTTTAAAACTGTGATTTGTGTGTGTGTGTGTGTGTAGGTATTTAGAGATAATGTTTTATAAACCAGAGACCTGTTTTCATATATGCTTTTTTCCTTCACTGTGCTGTCGTTCATCCTTTATTTAAATGAACACAAATTCATAACAATGTCTGTTATAGCTGTAGTATATTATGTCCCTACACATACATGATGTGGCCAGTTTTTGATAAATATTGAAGTTGTTCCCATTTTGACTAAAATGGATGATGATGACTGAGTCACAATGTATGTTCATAATAAACATTTATCTATGAATTTGCACTTCACCTAATATTAGGTCAGCTTCCACTGAGTCACCACATACAGCTCTAAACAACCTAAAGTGTTCTTTCTTCCTAACTGCCTGACAGCAGTCAGTGTGTGCGTCCTGAAATCAGCATCTTCTCAAACGAACTAAGATATCCGGTGAAAGTGCACCAAAGAATTTTTGTTTGTTTGTTTTGTGAGACAGGGTTTCTCTGTAGCTTTGGCTGTCATGGAACTCACACTCTGTAGACCAGGCTGGCCTAGAACTCACAGAGATCCTCCTGCCTCTGCCCTCCGAATGCTAGGATTTCACTACCACCATTCAGCTCAAAGACTGTATCAGTAAATTCATACTGGAAGAAAATAACTGATGGTTTGAATAAGAATGGTCCCTACATGCTCCTGTGTTTGGTCTCCAAACTGTTTGGAAAAGAGTAGGATGTATGGCTTTGTTCAAGGGAGTTTGTCACTGGGTTTGGGTTTTAGGGTTTGAAAAGCCCAGGCCATTCAGCTTGGTTCTCTCTCTGCCTTGTACTTGTGGATCAAGTGTGAGCTCTCAGCTACTCTCTAGTAACACCTGCCTGCTGCCTACCATGATGGTCATGGACTTTATGACCCTCTGAAAATGTAAGCCCTCAACTAAATGTTTTGTCTTGGTCATAGTGACTCTTCACAACAGAAGAAAAGTAACTAAGGCAATAAGGACATGTTATTTCTTAATAAAAAAAACTGAAATCATATGCAGAAATAGTTGATTCTATAAATGCTTACTACCTGAGAAGGTAATAAGTACCCTTGGCATCTACGTAATCCCTTGTACATGGTAAAGAACCATTCGCAGCAAGAATAACTGAGTCTTTTTACGGCTCTCAACAATACCCAAAGTCAAACTGTTTTACTGAAATTATAATTATAAAATGTTTCAATTTCTCTAATTCTTGTAAAGAAATTATTCATTGGGGAAAACAATTCCCATAATCATTTACCTAGCAACTTACTCCATAATTACTAGGTTCTATACTGAAATAATTGCTGCCCATATCCCAAAGCACTAAGGGATTATGGATACATACATACATACACACATATATGTATGCATGTGTGTATACATATACAAACACACACACACACACACACACACACACACACACACACACACACACACACACACACACACACACACACAACAGCATAATGATCCCAGTAAGCAGGTTATCTGAAGGAGGGAAACACAGCATAGACTGCTTCAGAAAGAGCAAAGACGACTTCTACTTGGGAAGGAAGATGTGCTGGGAAAGGCAGCATGCAGAGCAGACATTGAGTGTACACAGACAGTGATAACTGTCAGTGTGATATAAAACATGTAGATTTACAATCAGACCACATATGGAAGATGAACACAATTTAAAGTCTTTTACTTGAGGGTTTTTTGTTTTGTTTTGTTTCTTGTTTGGCTGGTAGTCAAGCCCAGGACCTAAGACATACTGACCAAGCGCTGTACCATTAAACTTCCCAGTTCAAGTTTTTTGAAAAATTAGGTAAATGTTTTAGATATTCATTTATTTGGAGGCTAAATAAAACTGAAGTAATCAAACAACTACAGAGTATGTTGCAAAATCAGACAATAAATACATAACCTAATCTTCTATTATAATGGCCTAAAACCATGACTATCCTTAGGAAAAACAGCTGTGCCTTCACAAGCTTGAAAAGGCACAATAACTTCTCTAGAAACAGGACCAGTGAACTACATGACCTCAACCACCCTTGCCACTCAACCCTGCCTTCCTCTTCACTCTAACCCAAGCTCACTAGCCAATAAACAATAGCGACGCAAGTAACTCACCTTGACCAGAAGCCAAAGGATTTAAAGGCCTTTGAATTGTCTGGGGTCTACAAACAAAAGAATTGTACTGTGTGAACACCAGCGTTACCAACAATGTTATAATTATCTGATTTAGAAAGTGAAACATTTTATCATGCAGAGGTTTTATCCCTGAGAGAATCACACATGTGTATGCACATAGAAATGCACGCACTTAAACACTCAAATGCACACACAGGTTTCTCCCCAAAGTTAGCTAGTACATTCTTTAGAGCCTTCAAGTTTCCAAGTGAAGAACCTTAAGCATTTCTCAGTCACCTAGTGATCAATGTCCATTGCACTGGTTAAGAGAACAAACGGAATGCTTCCCCTAAACACTGAACACATACCTAGCTTAAGTCTCATTCTCCATCTGTAAGAAGTTATGACTATAATAAATTGTTACCATAAGAACTAGAGGAGCAATGTCCATGGTATGTTTAACACAGTGCACAGTGATTACACAAAAATATCACCTCAGAGCTGTTCTCTGAACTCAGTTTAACTTGAACAGGATAAAATAACTGTGGCCACAGAAAGGCGAGCAGAGAGTAACGAAAAATCTCTTAAACTGCAGATGCTAATCTATACCCCACCACTGACTATAGTGATCTTGGTAAATTAAGCAAAGCCCTGGTTCCGAATTACTTCATCTACATAAGAAGATCCTATAATCCACTCTAATCCATTCAGGAATGTTTGCTCAGTGGTTCCAATACTAAATAAGCTACTATTATGTAAGACTTTAAAGAAGTATTTGTTGCAGCCAGTGCTCCAGGGGGAACCGGATTAATGACATTTAAATTTCTATGTCCAAATCAATCTTTTAAGGACATGAACCTGATCTGCACAAGTCTATGAAAAGAGTACATACTTAAAACAGTTTTCTTCATAGATGACACTCCATATCCTCCAAGCATCCGGCCCCTTGTAGCCTGTGTAGCGCTCAGGGTTAAGGAGTAAATCCACATACTCAGCATCAGGGGACTGTATGTCTGCAATATAAAATGTCTCACTAAATCTTACCTATTTCAGAACAATATTTTAGGATAAAAGAAAATAGGAAGTGGGAATGCAAGCTGGTACAACCCCTTTGGATGTCAGTGTGGCGATTTCTCAGAAAATTAGGAAACAACCTTCCTCAAGACCTAGTAATACCACTTTTGAGTATATACCCAAAAGATGCTCAATCGTGCCACAAGGACATGTGCTCAACTATGTTCATAGCAGCTTTATTCGTCATAGCCAGAAACTGGAAACAACCTAAATGCCCCTCGATCGAAGAATGGATAAAAAAAATGTGGTACATTTACAAAATGGAGTACTACATAGCAGAAAAAAATAACGACAGCCTAAATTTTGCAGGAAAATGGATGGAACTAGAAAGCATTATTTTGAGTGAGGTAACCCAGACACAGAAAGACAATTATCACATGTACTCACTCATAGGTGGTTTTTAAACATAAGGCAAAGAAAACCATCTTACAAACCACAATCCCAGAGAATT
>PVIU01002487.1:0-15678 GCA_004026605.1 Ondatra zibethicus | reverse complement strand
GTAAAAAGACAAGATCTCCTGAATAATTTGGGAGCATGGGGACCTTGGGGGAGGGTTGAGGGAGGGAGGGGAGTGGCAGGGAGGGGAGTAGAGAGAAATAAAAAAAATTTAATTAATAAAAAAATTTAAAAAAAATAATAAAAAAGAAAATAGGAAGAAACAAACAGCCACATTCACTGTTCACAATGGTTGTAAAAAATCCTGATCTTATAAGTGGTAAGACCAGGAATACATGAGTTTTAGAGTTTAAGAAAACTTGTGAGTCAATGCTCACAAACTATACAATGAGTCTGTTTCCATTCACGTTAGCAGGGCAGCTCGTCACTGACTAGTGGGAATGAAGAGGGTTTGCTTAGCAGGAGAGCAACTGCCTAGCACAGGCAAAACCCTGGGTTCGATCCCTAGCAGGAGAAAAAGAAAAAAGAGCTGGGCGGTGGTGGTGCAAGTCTTTAAGCCTTGTGGATCTCTGTGAGTTCAAGACCAGCCTGGTCTACAGAGTGAGTTTCAGGACAGCCAGGGCTATAAAGAGAAACCCTATCTCGAAAAAAATAAAAATAAAATGAAAGAAAAAAGTAAGACCAGAGATACATATGTCAAAACATGACACATATTCCACTACATAAAAAATTTTTTTTGAAAAAATGTAAAGCCCTTTTCCTTTTGGGGGGTGTGAGTTTCGAGACAAGGTCTCACTATAAAGCGGTCCTGTGACTCAAGAGATTCACCTGCCATGCTGAAATTAAAGGCATCCACCATCAATCCCCAGCTCTTTTTTTTATAATGTTTATTTATTATTTATACAGTGTTCTGCCTGCATGTGTTCCTGCAGGCCAGAAGAGGGCACCAGATCTCATTACAGATGGTTGTGAGCCACCATGTGGTTGCTGGGAATTGAACTCAGGACCTTTGGAAGAGCAGGCAGTGCTCTTAACCACTGAGCCATCTCTCCAGCCCAATGCCCAGCTCTTTTCACTAACTTTTTTTTTAAATTTTATTTATTTATTATGTATACAGTATTCTCAGTATTCTGTCTGCATGTATGCCTACACACCAGAAGAGGGCACCAGATCTCATTACAGATGACTGTGAGCCACCATGTGGTTGCTGGGAATTGAACTCAGGACCTTTGGAAGAGCAGGCAGTACTCTTAACCACTGAGCCATCTCTCCAGCCCCATTAAAGATTTATTTATTTATTATGTATACAACATTCTGCCTCCAGGTATGCCTGCATGCCAGAAGAGGGCTCCAGATTTCTTTACAGATGGTTGTAAGCCACCATGTGGTTACTGGGAATTGAACTCAGGACCTCTGGAAGAGCAGGCAGTGCTCTTAACCACTGAGCCATCTCTCCAGCCCCCTTCACTAACTTTTTAAAAGTTCATTAGTTCACTACTTAAGAGTCAGAAAAATTCCAAAATTCAGATTTAATTTTGCTTAGCCAATTCAGAGGTCAACAATTCAAATAGAAAGAAAAAGATACTAGAAAAAGAAGAATTAGGTATCTTGATCAAACTCCTAATGTGTTCTAAGGTTGCCAGTTTCAGCACCAGCTTCAGACATGATGTCATGGTTCAATATTCTCTGCACCAAAAGCCACAAAGACCATTGTCACAGAAAAGGCTAATAACCCAGCAGCATTTACAGAAGATGTTTTCCTCATTCCTACACTTTACCTTCTTTTGCAAAATGCAAAAGAGAGAGAACTATAAATTACTTGATGCATAAAACTGCAAAACATTAAGAGGTAATTTTTTTTACAGAAAATTTTAATTTTCTTTTTACTGTGATAAAAATACCTATTATGAAATTAGCCATTTCCACCATATTCAGTGAACCGTGATTACATTCACACTACTGTGTAATCATTGCCACTTTGTTTCCAAAACTTTTTCACAGCCCTAAACAGAAACTGTGACCATTTAACAATTAACTCTCCATATGCTATCCCAGACCGTCTACTAACCACTAATCCATTTTCTGTTGCTATGACTCTGCCTTTTCCAGACAGTTCACAAGTAAGCCATACCACACTTGTCTTTGTGTCTGGCTTCTTTCACCCACCATTTTCCAAGTGTTCTGCCACACTGTAGCATTTGCTGGAAGCTCACTCCTTCTTATGGCTCAAAGGTATTTATGTGTACTTGTTGTATGACATACACATAACACATTTCAATTATGTTTGCATCTGGTGATAGACATATAAACTATTTTACCCTGTGCCTGTTCTGAATGAACACTGGTCTACCTTTGCCTGAGTCTTTCTCGGTTCTTCTAAGTTACACACCAGGAACACCACTGCTAAGTCGCATGAGTCGATGCTAAGCTTTCTGAGGACCCTTCACACTGTCAGGACTTCACACTGTCAGGACTTCACACTGTCAGGACTTCACACTGTCAGGACTTCACACTGTCAGGAGTTCACACTGTCAGGACTTCACACTGTCAGGACTTCACACTGTCAGGACTTCACACTGTTAGGACTTCACACTGTTAGGACTTCACACTGTCAGGACTGAGATTTTAAAATTAACTGAAAAGAACTGAGCGGCGGCATCTGGAGCAGCTCTGCTGAATAACTTGCCTAGCATATCCAAAGCCTGAGTTCAATGCTTAATACAACTAACGGAAGGGAAGGAGAGGGGAAAGGAAGGGAGGGGAGGGGAGGGGAGAGAAGGGAAGGGGAAGGAGAAAGGGAGAGGCGTTTCTCTTAAGGCATCACTGGGAACAAACATACCATCAACTTCACAGAAGCTGTCTGAAGAATCATCATGCTTGGTCCACTGAAGAACAGCCTTCTGGGTTTCCTCACTTCAAATAAGGAAAATTGCATTATTCCTTTTTCCAGTCAGCTGTGATGAAGAAAAACAAAATACCTGAAGATCAAATCACCTCAGAGATTCGTCCACTGCGCCAAGCCGCTCAGCTCGTTCACACTCTTCAATGAGGTTAGCTTCTCCAGAGTACTGAATGGGGGCAAAACAGACAGATTCACCACATTTTAAAACTGCTGCTTTGCTTTTGTTTTTGAGACAGGGTCACATACCTTTAAACACGTCATTTCCCTGCTTTCTTTAACTTCTCAAATGCTGGATTACAGACATAAGCCATATGACCTTAAATATTTTTCAGGCATTAAAGTCAGTCAAGGCTCATGTTACATACCACTATCAACCCAGCTTCAAAGCCTGTAAAATGAGCTCTGTCTGTTTGAGACAGAGCTTCTCTCTGTAGCCCTGGCTGTCCTGAAACTTGTGCTGTAGATCAGGTTGCCTTCAAACTCAGAGACCCACCTGCCTCTGCCTCCACCTGGCATAAAATGAGCTGTTAAATCCAAAAAGTAGGTGAAAGGCTTCTTGCCTTTAGTTTTTTGTCGGAAGCACAATTTACTATTATGCTCAAAAAGTAAAGAATATGGCACTGACAAACAGTGAGTAAGATGTGCACAAGGAAAAGTTTCTGAGGTACATGGAAGGCAAGTCCCAGTGCCCTGGCTGTAAGTACTGGCCACCTGACCGTCGTGGCTATCCTAGATCGTGGGCCTCAGCCCCTTCCCACACCATAATTGGAAGAGCACCTTACTGAAAGTATGCTTATAGCTCTAGATATTTCAAACACATGCTTTACCTACTCTATTTCTTCTTGATGTCTACACATGCACACATACATTTTTTTCTACAAAGCACAGACCAAGCTTGAATCTTGATAACATCACCACTAGCCAGTAACACTGGAATCAGGAGGCCACACATATTTACTACACCTACAGTAGTCTTGTTAGGATGAGTAAGAATTTCTGTCCATGCTAGGATACCGAAAGAACTGAAATGACTAAACTTTTAGGGAACATTATATAACTGAAGTGCTCAGATTTTTTGGAATATTTATTGACTGACAACAGTGCTTCATTATATTAGTTAATATATAAGACAGTTCAATTTAAAAAAAATTAAAAGAAACTCAAGTTCTGGGCTGGAGAGATGGCTCAGAGGTTAAGAGCACTGACTGCTCTTCCGGAGGTCCTGAGTTCAATTCCCAGCAACCACATGGTGGCTCACAACCATCTGTAATGAGATCTGGTGCCCTCTTCTGGCCTGCAGGTATGGAGGCTGAACACTGTGTGTACATAATAAATAAATAAATCTTTAAAAAAAAAAAAAGAAAAGAAACTCAAGTTCTTTTATACACAGTTAAATAAGAACGAGTAAAGAGATACAATCTACTTGACCTGCAATCAAATGGCTCAGAATATCTACACAGAAAAAGTATGACAAAACAAATGTGCTAAAATATGTAAAAAAAAAAAAAAATCAAGGACTACAGTATACAATTTTTTTTCTGTTTGGGTGCCCACATGTGGCTCAGTGTCCATCGGGAGTCAATTCTGACTTATAAGTCATTTGAGTTCAAGTTTGCCTGCTCTGCTTCTTCCAGTAATCTTGAGGGCTGTGAAAAACTCCTGAGTAAGCTCATGGGAAAGAGCATTTTTGTCCATGGGAAAGAATACATTATTTATTAAGACTTGGGCTGAAAACAAAAAACAAAAAAAAAAAGGTATAAAAGCTGGGCAGTGGTGGCACACGCCTTTAATCCCAGCAGGTGGATCTCTGTGAGTTTGAAGCCAGCCTGGTCTACAAGAGCTAGTTCCAGGACAGACTTCAAAACTACAGAGAAACCCTGTCTCAAAAAAACAAAAACAAAAAACAAAAAGACTTGGGCTGGTGAATGCCAGCACATCCAGTTAGAGACAGAAGCTGCTTGCTGCTAGCTGAATTCCTGTGTGAGATAGTGCACCTGCTTGAGCTTCCTCCCAAGGACAGTGCAGAGGCGGCTAGCTGACCGCACTGCTCTTTGTTCTGCCTCAGCCTCTAATCTGTATAAAAGCAAATTCTGAAATAAACTCGGGGCTGGTTGATATTCACCTTCAGTCCCCCGATCTATCCTGTGTTTCTGTCTCTGTTTCTCTCAATCTGCCATTTCCTCAACCTCGTGCCTCCCTCTGATTCCTGCCAGAGTAGGCTCCAACATTTATGTTATTCTTACAGTTTTACTGTAAGTTGGAAATTATTTCAGATGAGATTTGTCATGGTCAAGGGTACGGCCATAGACTGAAAATTATATCAAATGAAAATTTCAAATGAACATCAAAGGCCCTGGGAGATGTCCAACAAGTAGACACACTTGTCACACAAGCCTGATGACCGGAGCTTGCTCCCCAGAGCCCATGTAAGAAGCCAAATGCAACGGCATCTATAATCGCAGCACCCTACAGCGATTTAAGGCAGTGACAGACATGACCAGAAACTCAAGAACCAGCTAGCCTGGAAGATAGTGCCCAGTTTGCAGAAATGAGAGGCCCTATCTACATACATACAAACACACGTGAAACAATATGCTTTTAAATTTATTCAAAAAATGTATCATATGTCTATGTATATATACTAAAACAAAAAAAAAACCCTTATCTGAATTTTTTTAGTTAAAGTAACTTCTTAGTACCATTTAGTCATTTAATCAGCTTCTTTTTTTTTTTTTTTTTTTTTTTTTGGTTTTTCGAAACAGGGTTTCTCTGTAGCTTTGGAGCCTGTCCTGGAACTAGCTCTTGTAGACCAGGCTGGCCTCAAACTCACAGAGATCCGCCTGCCTCTGCCTCCCGAGTGCTGGGATTAAAGGCGTGCACCACCACCACCCGGCCTTAATCAGCTTATTAATTACATTTATCACTTTACTAGGTCTGAAGAACATTTTTCCCAATAGTTTACTATTTTAAATTTTCTATAAAACTAATCACAATCATCTTCAAAACTACACTTTATGATTAATCTATTTGAAATCACCAGTAACCTCCGCTGACTACTCTCTGCAGACATTTTCTATCTCTAAAAATACTTATTATATAGAAATATGTGTGATGTCTTAACGCAAATGTTTCGTTAAGTTCTAGTCTTTGAGAAAATTCTGAATGGCATTTAACTTAATTCTGAAATGCTCTAATTTTGCATCACCCTTAAAAATGATTTATCTGAGTTTGGTCTTAAAATGACTGGAAAAATGGAGTAAAATACACATGAAGCAAAACTGGCCATCATTAATGACTGTTCAAGGTATCTCACTGCAGAGAGCAGGGGAATGGATGTCGAGACCGCCGTAGACAGCAGTCGCATCAGTAAGTGTATGTGCATACCTTGTAGCTAGCAGACTTAATCCCATCAGGAACTTCATCCTGAAAAAGAAACACGTTTATTCTACCTTCTGGAAAAATATTTTAAATTCTTATGACTTATGAGAAAAATTCACAAATTACTGGAGACTATTTTTAAGTGAAAAGAGTTAGGAAATTTTAAATAATTTCGTTAAAGTAAAAAAATTAACAGGTGTAGTAGCACACAGCTTTAATCCTACCAGCCTGGTCTATGTAGCAAGAGCGATGAAATAAAATCTTCTCTCAAAATATGAGCAAATAAAATTCAAGGACCATATACTGCTGATCACGTGCTGTCATGGAAATATAAAAATGGTCACAAACATTCTATCACTCTTGTGGTGCATAGAACAAATGCAGGTACATGGGCTGAGTAAGCTGTGGCAAACATCCCAACTCTGTGCGTGCTCCTTAGTCACTCTTCAGTCCCGATAGTTCGCCCTATTAGGAAGTATTAGGATGAAGCACAGGCCTTGTCTGTAGGGAGTGCAAATATTTCATTCCCTCGCTGTCACTTGCGTGCTCTGGGCCCAGCTGTCTCTGCTCTTAGCGTGTATAGTTCAGATACTTTGCACTTGGGCTGTGGACAGTGTGCTGAAAGGGTCGATTAGTGCTTCTCCTCTCTACTAAACCACAAACTTAAGGGTAAGACCTAGCACCCTGCTCATCCACACAGAATATTCATTATTCAAATCACATGGTAATTGGTATCTTTACCAGTTCTTTCATCTCATTTTCCCCTCTCATGCCTCACGAAACTATATTATCTTTCTGAATGATGGCATTTCTCTGAAAATCATATATATAGATATAGATAGCAAATATATTTTGAGATGGATATGTTAGGCTTTTCTTTTTTAGCTTTTATTATTAATTTATTTATGAAAATTTCATACACATATAACGTTCATTCTAATATCACTTCTGTGTCTTCTTCCCCTCCTCCTGCAAAGCCCTTTCCCACATTCATGATTTTGTTGTTTCTGTTTTTTAGACACACTGAGTTTAACCAGGTCATCTGGAGACCATGGGTCAGGACTGTGAGCGGGAACCTAATGAGCTACTCAGCGGGTAAAAGTGAAGGCCATGGCTTCCCCTCCCAGAGAGCCCAGCAGCCACCAGTTCAGTCTTTTATTAGAGAGGGCTCCAGGCTTGACAGTTGTTTTCTTGAAGTCTGAGTGTTCTACTGTGAAAGCAGAGATGTGCTTTTTTACACTTGGAAATGCTGCAGGTTTTTACAAGTATAATAATAATAATAATAATTACATATAATTATTATTTTATTATATATAATAATAATTATCATCATCATTGTTATTATATTACCACGAAGACGTTGTAATTCAAAATAGATTTTACGGGGCTGGGAGGCGGATGGCTCAGTCAGTAATGCCTCCCACACCAAATGAGAACCTGAGTTTAGATCCTCGGCATCTGAGGAAGAAGCCAGGTTAGAGGCAGCCCCTGCAAACCCAGAGCTGGAGAGGCAGCGGCCGTCCTGCCTCATCAGTGAACTGCAAGACTCAGTAAGAGGCTCCATCTCAGAACTACAGTGGAAAGGGACAGAAACCACTTGCTGTCAGCCTCGAGCCTCCATGACACAGTACTGCACACACACAAATAAATAACATCTATAAGTTAGGTTTATGATATGCAGATACTGAATGCTATATTTAAACAGGATCAAACAGTAGTCTGATCAATAGTGGCCCTTTTGGAAAATGCACGAAGGAAGGAAACAACTGGGACAGTTCTTACAGAATGGCAGGGTCTGACAGCACAGTCTCTTCTTCCACACTGGTTGATGTCATTCCAGAAAGGACATGGCTTCTTCAAGTTTACCTGTAGAACAGAAAGTTATAAAACTATAAAGCCCCGAGAGTATAATCGACTGCTGGAATCCCGATCCCAGGCTGTGGCGAGGGCTTATCTGAGATTACACCGTCTCTCCCATTACTAGTCAAGTTTCACTGACTGTATAAATGTGTAGCTGGTGTGAGCTGGTAAGCTGGTTAGACAGACACAGACCACCAAACAGACCCTGTGAAGATGGCAGCTGGGAGTCAGGGCTCAACAGCCCGCCCCCCATTACCCCACCTATACCCTCACCCCTGATCAGCTCCCATTTAAGCTAGTGACAACAGGCAGAGAAGAGGGATGAACTATGGACCAGGTTTTCCAAACTGTTTCAGTAGAGTTCTCATGGTCAGATACTGTAACTGTGTAGTAAGTTCAAAACTGGAAAAAAAAAGCCTATCTTAACTGGAGCCCATCTGATGACTGACAAAACGGAATATTTTGAGAATAACATACAAATTTCTATTTTAACTTCAATTTAACCAGTTCGTTTCTAACTCTAGAAATTATCGAAGTTAAAAGTATCAGGGCCACGGAGAGTTCAGCTGGTAAAGTGCCTGAGGGAAGAGTTTACTTCCGGGAAGTGCCATGAAAAGAAAGCATGCGAGGTGGCCCATGCTTGCCATCCCAGAGCTGGGGACTCAGAGACAGAATTACACAAGGCAACCAGTATAACCTGTCACAACTCAGGCTAGTTAGAGACCAAGTCTGGGAACAACAAGAGGACTGTGCCTGAGAAATGACACCCACAGCTGTCCTCGGGTCTCTCAGGCATAGGTGCTCACAAAAACACACACAAAGTCCAATGTGCGGTTTCTCGACCAAACAGTTCACTTGTGAACCAAGTTTTCCTACTAAACTCTGTATACATTTAAGAGTCAGAGGCGGGGGCTGGAGAGATGGCTCAGTGGTTAAGAGTGCTGCTTGCTCTTCCAAAGGTCCTGAGTTCAGTTCCCAGCAACCACATGGTGGCTCACAACCATCTGTAATGAGATCTGGTGCCCTCTTCTGGCCTGCAGGCATACATGCAGACAGAATACTGAGAATACTGTATACATAATAAGTAAATAAATCTTTTAAAAAAAAAAAAGATCAGAGGCGACCCAGAGGGTAAAGATGTTGCAAAATGCCTGACAGCCTAGGCTGGAGCCCCAGAACTCACATAAAGGTGGAAAGGTGAGAAGCAATTCACTAAGTTGTCATCGTACCTCCACAGGCATGCCATGGCATGCACACTTGCATGTGTGCACACACACATACTACTTTTCAGGGGGGAGGGTTGTAGTTCTTTGAGATGGTTCTCTATGTTGCCCTGACTGTCCTGGAACTCGCTCTGTAAACCAGGCTGATCTCAAACTCATAGAGATCCATCTGCCTCTGCCTCCCAAGTGCTGGGATTAAAAGGTATGAACCACCGCTATGCCTGGCTTACTAAATTTTCTTTAAATTTTTTAAACTTTGTACACATTTAGTAATTACCAATTTCAATGACAGTACCAAACTTTAGTCATCTAAGAAAATATTATCATCCATTACAGCACACTAACATTAAAAAAAAAAAAACTGAAAATACTGGGGCTGAAGAGATGGCTCAGAGGTTAAGAGTACTGGCTTCTCTTCCAGAGGTCCTCAGTTTAATTTCCAGCAACCACATGGTGGCTCACAGCCATCTAAAATGAAATCTGGTACCTCCTCTGGCATGTAGGCAGAACACTGTATACATAGTAAATATATAAATCTTAAAGAAAAAATTGAAAATACCTTGTAATATCTAAAGTAGTCACTTTCGAGAAGTCTTTGTAGTCTTGGGAAAAGTCTGTAGTTATTAAATTTATCGATGGTCTCAACATCACAGGTACAATCATCCAGGTAACCACTAACCTGTTACAAAGAAAACAAAATATTAGATTTTAATGTCCCAGATACCACATGGTCTTTTCCTCACATAGTTATTAAAAGAAAGAAACAAACAAAGAAAGAAAGAAAAAAAGAAAGAGAAGCCTGCTATTTAGCAACCCTCTCTTGGTTCCTAAGACAGAGAATAACAATAATACAGCAAGGCTGTTATATCTCTAGAGCAACACAGTGGCACTTCTATAGGGTCAGCTGAGCTCAGTACACAGAACTGGACCCCTAGCAGTCACCTTGTGGCTCTACCCTCCAGGATCTAGCTTACCTGGCCAAAGGTTGGCACTAAGATTAAGAGGAAAGGGTGTGTCTCCCTGTGCTAGATTAACAAACAAGGAAATGCCAGTCATATTTCATATTCCATCATGTGAACTAAGGAGCACATGCACACAGGCAAACACCTATTAAAAGTAATGTAACATTAAGTAATAAGTACATAATGACTAAAAAACAGAAAAAAGAAAATGCATACTATAGACAAGAGACCCTGCAGAACTTTGGTGTGGTATGTTTGCACTGTAAACTACACTGAAAATGACAAAGTGCACTGGCCCCTCACTGAAGAGCTACTGACAGCTGCTACAGGAGAGTCTGCTTTAAGGATGTGGTCCCTGGTAGGCTGACCACGCTTGGTGGGCAGCCCCACACCCATACAGAAGCACAAGCTGATCTCAGCGAGTAATTTTTAAAAAAGAACAGCCAAGTCCGGGTGGTGGCAGCACACACCTTTAATCCTAGCACTTAGGAAGTGGATGAGACCAGCTTAGTCTACAGGGTAAGTTTCAGGATGACTCTTACACAGAGAAACCCTGTCTCAAAAAACAAAACAAAAACAAACAAACAAAAAAAACCAACAAAAAGAAAGTGTGCTTCTTTTCCAGAGGAACCGTTTGGCTCCCAACACCTCTATCAAGTGGCTGACGCTGCCTGAAACTCCAGCTCCAGTGGATCCAGTGCCTTCTTCTGACGCTCACATGACATTCCCCACACAGATATACATACATACACATAATTAAAAATAAAAAATGTCTAAGAGCCAGGCATGGTGGCTTATGCAGAGGCAGGAGAATCTCTGTGAGTTCAGGGCCAGCCTGACCTCCAAAGTGAGTTCCAGGACAGCCAGGACCATTACAGAGAGAAACCTTGTCTCTGAGTAACCAAATACACACATTTCATTTTGCATATACATATAATATACATATATATTAATAAGAAAGCAAGTTATAAAACCTTATTAAAACACTGCATGCACGTTTCCCTGTACTATGTGAAATCCTGTGCTATCTTATTAAAATACTGAATGAATATGTTTGTTGACCAAGGTTTTCTGTCCCACCTGGTCCTTGCAGTTTCTGTTGTCTGAGGTTTTTTGTCCTGCCCAGTTCCCACAGTCGTTAAGCCCCCCAAAAATCACACAGAGGTCTACATTAGTTATAAACTGATTGGCCCATTAGCTCAGGCTTCTTATTAACTCTTATATTAGTCCATTATTCTTGTCTATGCTAGCCACATGGCTCAGTACCTTATTCAGTGAGGCAGTCACATCTTACTTCTTCTGTGGCTGGGTCACAATTGCAGAATAGGACTTCCTTCTTCCCAGAATTCTGTTCTTATTGACCCACCTCTACTTCCTATCTGGTTGTCCCACCTATACTTCCTGCCTGGCTACTGGCCAATCAACGTTTTATTAAAATACAATTGATAGGGTACAAACCATTGTCCCACAGCATGTTTACATTGTACCATGTGAAATCCTATACTATCACCTTTAAAATACTGAATGAGCTGGGCAGTGGTGGCGCAGGCCTTTAATCCCAGCACTTAGGAGGCAGAGGCAGGTGGATCTCTGTGAGTTCGATGCCAGCCTGGTCTAGAAGAGCTAGTTCCAGAACAGGCACCAAAAACTACAGAGAAACCCTGTCTCGAAAATTAAAAAAAAAAAATACTGAATATGTTTACCTTGTGCTATGTGAAATCCTGCACTATCTTAAGAACATTGAAACTCAGTACAGAAACTTTTCACCTGAAAACAAGAATATAGTCACAGCAATGCCCCAAAACTAACACTTTTTACTGATTTTTCTGGTCTTACTTATTTTCTTTCTTTCTTTTTTTTTTTTTTTTTTTTTTGGTTTTTTTCAAGACAGGGTTTCTCTGTAGCTTTGGAACCTGTCCTGGAACTAGCTCTTGTAGACCAGGCTGGGCTCGAACTCACAGAGATCCGCCTGCCTCTGCCTCCCGAGTGCTGGGATTAAAGGCCTGCGCCACCACCACCCGGCTTTACTTATTTTCTAGAAGTCTGATCCACATATTCTATCTTATCTATTTTAATTCCTTTTGAACGTGTAAGGATAGAAACCACCTACTATTTCTCGTCTTTCATTCAAATGGTTTAAAAGAATGACACAGAAATAGCACAAAGATCAAAAGGAGACAGGCAGACCAGAGAGAGCCAGTCACAAACGGAAAAACCTGAGCTTGAAGCCAGACACCCAGGAGCTCAGTGCAAAGGTGAGAAGAAACCTGCAGGACACAGCTAAGCACTGTTGCTTTAGGGACGCTCTCACTTTGTCTTCTACCACCATCTCTCCGGGTGCTTCCAGAACATTCCACATGGTAACGCAATATGAGAATCCCTCACTTTCCTGTCTGTCTCTATCTCATCAACTAGAGTATAAAGCCCTTGAGGTAAAAAGGTGTTTGTTCACCTGTGACCCCAGCCTGCAGTCCTATGCTTCTGCAGATGAAACAGTAGACCTCAATGACCACTCACAGAATGGGGGGGGGGGTGAATGAATGACAGCTGCCCATGGTTTCTCCTGAGACACACCTCACTGTCTACACACGTGCTTGGCGTCCCAAGCTCAAGAGCACATCTAGTAGCGGCACACTCACAACCAAGGAATACAGGCAATGAAGACAACCTTCTGTGCCCCACCTTCTGTCTACTCACATGGCATTCTAAAGTGCACCAGAGGAAGCGCCAAGCCAGGAAAGAACACAAGATCCCCAGAGCTGAGGTGGCACACACCCAGGAGACTACAGAGGGGCAGGAGGCACACACATGGGAGACTTCTAAGCCTTCTGCCTTTTACCCTTCATGTGAAATAGGCTGTATTCTCCACACAACCACAGGGAGCAGGGTGACTAAGGACTCAAAATAAAAATGATAGGGTTTCAACAGATGCAAGAGCTCACTGAATACAGAGACACTTAGAATCAGCCAAGGAACAGCCAGCAGAGCTGCGCTGGCCGGTGGCGGGGCGGCCGAGGGGTGGGGTAGAACGCCATTCTTGGAAGAAGTCTCACACATGTGATGACAGCCTAGTTCTAGAAACTAGAGAAAAATAGGCATGTTGCCAAATCAGGAAGGGTTATGGCAGAAATGCCACCAATAGAACCCACAGATTCTTAGAAACAAATGAAAATCCTAGAATAAAAGACAGGTGCTTAGATGCAATAAGCTCGGCCTGATGCTGTGCTTCAGAACATCTGCTGTTCAGGATAACCATGACACTATTCCCCACTGCAAAACACAACTCCGCGTGTCTCGGGAATCTAACCTTGAAAATAAAAATGCACCCTTCTCCCCTCCCTAAGTGGTTAACACCTACCAAAATTTGAAGTGCATTGCTCTAGACTTCAAGCTTTGGGTAGGAGCCAAACTAATAACTGAAGGTAAAAAGGTCCACACTGAGGGACAGTAGGTGTTGCAAGATGTTTGATTTCACTGTGTAAAGATATGTCACTCTGATTTAATAAATAATAAGTAAGAAGCTGAACGGCCAACAGCTAGGCAGGATCACCAGGCACAAAGAGGATGCTGGGAAGAAAGGAAGAAGAGAGGAAACTTGAAGAAAGCAGGAAAGCAGTATGGACAGTATGTAGATAAGGTAAACAAGGCTCAGGGCAGCACATAGATAAAAAAAAAATGGGTTAATTAAAGTTATAAGAGCTAACAAAAAACAAGCCTAAGCTATCAGCCAAGCTTTCATAATTAATAATAAGTCTCCTTGTCGTGATTTAGGAGCTGGCTGGAAGGACAGAGAAGGACCTATGCAGCCTAGCACATAGTCACACCCAGTTTAAAGGTCTAGTCTGTAAGCGCTGCAAAGCCTCTCGTGCCTGTGCAAGCTCCCAGAGGGCAGCCCCTCCATAGCCACCAAGCTCTGCAGTTAGACCTATGTAGGTTTAAGCTCCTCCCTGTCACTGTGTTTTCCATAAAATAATAATTTCCATCTCACTGATTTGGTAGCAGAATAATAAAATAAATGCTTGGAAATGTTAAATATCACAGAATTGGTATAAAGAAAAGAAACACAGGGCTGGAGAGATGGCTCAGAGGTTAAGAGCACTAGTTGCTCTTCCAGAAGTCTTGAGTTCAATCCCCAGCAACCACTTGGTGGCTCACAACTACTTATAGTGGAATCTGATGCCCTCTTCTTGCATAAAAAGGTGTACATGTAGACAAAGCACTCATACACATTAAATAAATAAATAAGCAAATAAATAAACAGAAAAGAAATGCTTGAAAAATGTTAAATACCGCTATTAACCCAGCTCTACTTAAATGTTCTACTCCTCTCCAAAGCAGCCCACATTTCTTTAATGAGGAAGAAAATATGGGCCTAATTTACAGTTTCTAATACTGGACTATTCCAATCATCCCACTGAAATAAGGGACCAGATCATGGAAAACTAGCATGGGGTACGGGGTGGAACACTCAGTTACTTTCTCCACTGACTACAGTTGATTTAGTCAAATGCAATAGCCAAGGAAATATATGCATGTGCAATCACAAATATATATAAATATAACCTGTGAGTCCACCCTTGTGAGTGGTATGTAAATGGTTTCAAGGCTGACCACTTTGTGTTGGTCAACAGTAAGGGGCTTATTCTTACAGGTAATGGTATTTTTTAATTCATAATGAAAGACAAAACAAAACAAAAAAGAAAACTTCCTAGTTGTCTTGTGCACAATACTAAGAAAGTCTAGCCCAATCATAGTTCATTTTGTTCTGATTCAAACTACTGTTAAGACTGTATTTTATTTTCCTTTAGTGTTTTTTGTTTGTTTTTGATTTATTTACTTTTATTTTATGTGCATTGGTGTTTTACCAGAATACATGTCTATGTGAAGGTGTCAGATCTTGGAGTTACAGACAAGTGTGAGCTGCCATGTGGGGGCTGGGAATTGAACTTGGGTCCTCTGGAAGAGCAGTCAGTGCTCTTAACCACTGAGCCATCTCTCCAGTCCCCTTGTTTGTTTTTCTTTAGTTTTTCAAGACAGGGTTTCTCTGTAGCTTTGGAGCCTGTCCTGGAACTAGCTCTTGTAGAACAGGCTGGCCTTGAACTCACAGACATCCGCCTGCCTCTACCTCCCAAGTGCTGGGGTTAAAGGCGTGCACCATCGCCACCAGGCTAAGACCTTGTACCTGTTTTTTGTTTGTTTGTTTGTTTGTTTGTTTTCAAGACAGGGTTTCTCTGTGGCTTTGGAGCCTGTCCTGGAACTAGCTCTTGTAGAACAGGCTGGCCTCGAACTCACAGAGATCCACCTGTCTCTGCCTCCCGAGTGCTGGGATTAAAGGCATGCGCCACCACTGCCCGGCTCTTGTACCTGTTTTTTATGAAAAGCTTTTCCCAAGTGTGTCAATTAAGGAAAAGAAAGAAAGGAAGGGAGGGAGGGAGGGAGGGAGGGAGGGAGGGAGG
>PVIU01002486.1:0-171154 GCA_004026605.1 Ondatra zibethicus | reverse complement strand
GTAGGGCCCACCAAGAGCATCCACTTTGCCCAATTCCTGTTTACTGTGTGTGAGCGTGTGCATACATGTAACTTAAATGTACCTATGTTTACTGTTAAATGTTATAATTGTCTGTTCATTATATCTCATTCCAGACTACAAAGCAATAAGTCTCATGTTTTAAATAGGTATGTACTTTTAAGTCTCTTACAAAAAGTATGGTGTATTTAATTCAACCCTGCTTTAAAATATATTAAGCTGTTCTCTACTATTGTCAGTTCTACCATTAACCTTCTATTGCAGTTTTTTTCATCTTTGTCTTTTATAAGTATAAATCTTACCTTTTAAGTTGAGAGCCAGTACAGTCAAGCTCGGACTCAGCTCTCCAGGCAGATTTTATACTGTAGTTATAACTCATCTACACCCTGTAAACAGCCCTCAACTGCCTAGAGATCTGGGGAATATGGCATTTAAATGCTTAATTATTAAAAGACTTTTCATAACAAAAAGACAGGTTGGCTTCTAGCAACAACACTCTACTTCCTCCCAAGAAGACAGAAGACAGATGGACACAAAACAACGTCCATCCACAATGCATTTCAATTGCCAAGTGCTGACCACTGGGAAAAACTGCCTTTTATCTAAACTGAAGATCTCCAGACAGTAGACAGAATCACTGGAATCAACAACCTAGCTGCTCAGGTCAAGGTAGGCTTGTCTTTCTACAGATTTCTTAGCCCACAGGATCTTCTGTAGCCTGACAGGCCCTGCGCTAAACAGCAAAAGAAAATACAACCCTCAGCAACCATGGAGGACCCTGAGGAGTAGCTCTTGGTGCTAACCAAGTAAGTTCTCTGTTGTATTTTAATCAATAACTCAAGTAAAATTTTATTCTTCTCAAAGATCTCTGATACGATTTGACAGCTGAGAAGTTTTGTCAGTTTAAAAGGACAACCTCACCAAACAAATTTCAGCAAAATATAAATACAAGTTATTAAGGTGTGTACCTACAAGTTAAAGGTGTGAGGACAACTGCATATTATCAAATTTCTCTCTCATGCTGCCTTTCATAGTCTTAAAAATACTTTTCATTAGCCAGGTGGTGGTGGCACACGCCTTTAAACCCAGCACTCGGGAGGCAGAGGCAGGTGGATCTTTGTGAGATCCTGGTCTGTAAGAGCTAGTTCCAGGACAGGATCCAAAGCTACAGAGAAACCCTGTCTTGAAAAAAAAATACTTTTCATTGTGCAAAAACATCTGTCACAGTCATTCTGACATAAATATGCTAAAACTTATGTTTTCACAAACCCAAAAATTTTTGTGAGTTCCAGGGAGCCGAATTGAAGAATCTACCTTGAACAAGTCAGATACACCCCTCTCAATTCCCTGGTCCTAAAAAAAATTTTTCCTAAACTTAGTTTTGTCCTCTGTTTTGCCAATACCTTAAACAAGTGTAAGAGACACCAGACATTTCCATATGACAAACATCAGACAGGAACAAAGAGACCAGCTACCCCAGGATGTGACCAGCACCCGGATTTCTCAAGTTCTCCCCCCCCCGAAGACAATGCCCACAAATAAACAGGAAGCAGTCTTGAGAATCTGTCACCCCAATTCCTTTAACCTGTTGTGCCTAACCTCCTGCCTTTTTATTATATAAAAGAGATGGGAATGTAATAGTATGTCCTGTCCCTTTAAGAGACAAGCCCCCACCCACTTCCTTCCTCATCTGCCAAGGCAAGAGGATCTTCCTTCCTCTTCCAGCCTGAGCTCTCTCTTTTCTGTCTCTGTCCCAAAGAAGTAACTTCTCTCCTCTCCCAATTTCTCTCTCTCTCTTTCACTCTCTTCCTGCCTCTCTCTCCTCTTCCCCTTCTCCCTCCCTCTCTCCTTTCCCCTTCCCTTCCATAACCCACTAAATAAATATCCACCTTCACTCTGCATGGCATGCCTATCCATTTGTCTCTCACCCCGCCACAACTCCTTGTGGGACCAGCTGACCCACTGAGGTCTCTCACCTGCTGCATGGCTCCCTGCCTAGGAACCTGCTGCCTCTCATGGCCTGCTACCTGCTACCACCCCACAGGGAACGGTGCTGTTTTATGTTTATCATTACATCTACTATTAACATGGTATTTCTTATGAAATTCTGAGGCTTTCAACACATTTCCTATCAATATCAATAATTGATCAATCTCCTCACTTCCTTTTGCTAAATATCCAGGCAACCCAGTATGAGATCAGATATGGGTATATAGAGTGGGCAATTTCTTTCTCGGATTGCCTGCTGTAGTTGCATGAATAGTAAAATCAATTCTGAATTATCAGGAATAAATCCAACAGTTTCTATATGTGATACAATCCTTTCTGCATATTGAGAATCAGTAATTATGTTAAGAGGTTCATTAAAGTCTAATAAAACCATTGAAAGATCCAGATAAATCTAGACCCCTCTAGCAGGAAAAATAGAGCCAAAAATCTAGCAGGAAAAGAAAAATCAAAAATCTAGGTTAGCCGGTTCAGTGACTCTGTTCCAGGAACTAGCTGACCATAAAGTTAGATTATAATCTTGAGAAACAGGGAGTTACCCCCTTGTGATTATCACTGGTATTTTCAGAATTTTCCAATGATGCCCTCCCTACATCCTTTGGGTTGTGGTTTCGTTTCTTCCCTTAAATACTCCCTCTCCCCTACTCAGGGTCGAACTCCTCCCCTGCGTGAGTGAGATATGAGTCTCAGCCCCAGCACTGGTTCCTATCAATAAACCTCGTGTGATTGCAGCAAGGACGGTTTCTTGTGAGTTCTTGGGGGTCCTGTTATCCCAAGACTTGAGTGAGAGTCTCCCCACTCCGGGATCTTTCACCATCAGCATGGCATACAGCTCCAACTTTTTAACTGAGTCATGTGGACTTTGAACAACCTTACTGATATTCCCTGCTTTATAACCAGACATTTCTAATTTATTTGTATCAGTATAAAATGTAAGAGTCCCAGAAATAGGTGCCCTTTTCACTATGTGGGGAAGAATCTATTCAGTTCTTTTTATCAATTTAATTTGCTTATGTAATAATGATCTGTCTCTTTAAGAGACAAGCCACGCCCACTCCCTCTCCCATCCACTGAGGCAAGCTGATCTTCAGCTTCCAGCCTGAGTTCTCTCTCTTTTCCATCTTCCTCTCGGAGAGGCAGCTTCTGCCTCTCTCCCCACTTCTCCCTTTGCCGGCTTCTGTCTCTCTCTTCTCTCCTCTCTCTCTTTCTCTCTCTGCTCTTCTCCCCGTCTCTCTTCCCCCTCCATAACCCCCTGAATAAATATCCAACCTCACTCTGCATGGCGTGCCTATCCATGTCTCTGTCTCTTGCCCACCTGCCACATGTCTCCCTGCCTGGGACCAGCCCTGGCAGCCTTCTCTGCTTGGGACTGGCTGCTCTCAGGGCCCTCTGCCTGCCGCCACATGGCCCACTACCACCGCTTGAGGACCTACAGCATTTCTGCTGCCTGCTGCCGCCAGGGATCCTGCAGCATTTTTAATTTTTCCGTTACAGCTTATTTTTTAGATAATTATTGTTATCTTCTCCTAAGAAATTACTACAAGTTCTTTGCCAATCGCCATTAATCTCCCACACTTGCCTAATTTCAGCATTGGTATAGGGTACCACAATCTCAGCTGGATCCATACCTGACAACTGACAGTCTTTTTCTCCCTTTTACAATTAGTTCAAAAACTTTCTCTATATAGGTTTTTAATGTTTTTACTCTGTTTGTAAGCTAGGAAAATCCATTCCAAAATATTATCCTCCCTCTGCATAATGAGTCTAGTAGGGGAATGACTAGAAGGTGAAATTATTAAAGTACACCTCTTTGTGAGATCTAATCTATCTACATAGGCATTCTGTAATTTTTGTTTTGTCTGGGCTAATTCCCTTTTAGTCTCAGCTGTTAATTGTCTTGGACTGTTTAAATCTGAATCACCTTGCAAAATCTGAAACAAATTAGTTAATTTTTTTTATTGGTTTGATTTGTTTTTTTGTTTTGTTTTGGTTTGTGAGATGGGTTTCTCTGTATAACAGCCCTAACTGTCCTGGAACTCACTCTGTAGCCTAGGCTGGCCTTGAGCTCACAGAGATCTGCCTGCCTCTGCCTCCTGAGTGCTGGGATTAAAGGTGTGTGCCACCATCGCCCGGCCAAATCAGTTATTTCTTGATTAGACAATCCAATTGTAAGCTGCAACCAGTTAATATCACCCAATAATTTTGAAAATTATTAAAAGTATGCGACTAATCTCTCCTAATCTGTACCATTTGTGACTAAATTCTCTGTCTACTTAATTTATATCCTAAATAATTAAGAGAATCTTTTTTGTATTTTTTTCAGAAGAAATTTGAAATTCTTCCAAAGGGTAAAATTTTTGTACCACATTAAATATTCTTTCTAAGGTATCTGTGTCAGAGTCAGCCAATAAATTATCATCTATATAATGATAAATGATAGACTGTGGATATTGTTTATGTATCACTTCCAGTGGTTAATTTACAAAATATTGAAACAAAAGCTGGGCTATTCAACAATTTTTTAAGAAAGTATTTTTATTGATATCTCTTTACAGCCTAGGCGATATTATAATAGGCACTGTAAAGGCAAATTTTTCTCTATCTTGCTCTTGTAAAGAACAGAAACAATCTTGTAAATCAATAATTTTAATAGGCCATTGAGATCCTAAGATTTTTGAAAAATTACAGATCAGCTTTAGTGTCTACTAGGCCTGAAATCTCAATGCTGTTTACTTGTAATTTTAGCTTTGGCCTCTCATCATTAATAACAGTTTGCCAAAACACCCTTTTTCTAATATTTTCAAAACCTCCTGTCCTATTCACTGGAGCTGGTTTGCCTCTAAAACATGGTAGCGACAATTGAGCAACTCTATCACCAGCTTCTGTCTCCATAGTCTTTTCTACAGAAGCCATCTGTAAAAGCATTAGAGCAATCTCTATAAGACGTTAAGGGATAACTTTAGGCAAGACTCATGAAGCATTTTTGTAAATCTTAAAAAGAGGATCCTTGTTTATAGATCCCAATAATGCAAAGTTAAGGTTAAACATGTTAATGCAACTTGCCAGTTATTAACAGTGCGGATCAAATAATTCACCTGCATTTCATTTAGTGGAAAAATGATTTTCATAAGTTCTCTGTCAGTAAAAGATGACTTCCATGAGCTTTTACCTTCGGAGACACATGATCTAATCACCTAACAGCACGATCTGTTCCAGGCATTACGGTTTTATAAAATTTAACCAAGAATTTCAAGAAAGCAATGTAAAGAGCAGAGCCAAATTCTCAGTAATGATAAACAGACAAGATCATACCCAATAATATAGTTTAAAATCATGCATTTTGCTCTTTTAGCACATTTACCATGAAAATTAAACATTTATTTAAACATTAACTAGACAATGAAGAGAAGAGAACAGCTCCTGAGCAATGAATTACAAATAGCCTTGGAAATTCAGATAGCATTGACTTAATACTTTATGCCCTGACTGCAATTGTTCTTGCTAGAAGCTGGGCTTGTTTTAAATCCTTCTTTCTCCCATGATAATGAGGTATTCCCACTGTTGGGGACAAATAAAAAACACTTCCCACAAAGGGATCTTTAATATTGAGTTATTCCGCTCTGATAGAAAAACAACAAAAATTTTTAACCAAAGTTAAGCAAACTGACAACCAAATTCTAAGCTCTGGGCTTGCTGCTCTGGCTCGGGCTGCAGGAGCAAGGCCCTCTGTGGAGTCTTTGTAATTCAGATGCTGCCGCTCTGTGCTGGAAGAGCTGACAGGCAGAGTGCAGCCAGAGAGAGAGAGAGAGAGAGAGAGAGAGAGAGAGAGAGAGAGAGAGAGAGAGAGAGCGAGCGATCTGGATTTAGCTCTTCTCAATTTCTTATATCAGAAAAAGCTTTTCTTTCTTTCTTTCTCTACTTCTACTTGGAAGAGGCTTTTTTTCTTTCCTTTATTTTTCTTTTAATGGGCCTTTTAATTTTTAAACATTTTTGAATATTTCCCCACATGACAGCCTGAGTTCAATCCCCAGAAACCACAGAGTGGAAGAAGAGAATGGAACCCTTTACATTGTCTTCTGACCTCTACAGACACACCACGGCAAGCACATGCACATAAAAAAAATAATAAAATAAAATTTCTTGATTATTTTTTACATCTCTATGATAAAATACTCAATAGAAACAACTTCAGTTAGTTTGCCTGGATTCCTTGGAAGCCATGCTGAAGAGATGGGAGGAATAATGCCCCCTTTAATGAGGTAGTGCACTTTTCCTTCCTGGAAAGCCCACCCCTGGCACAGTCACTGTGCAACCACAACCATGCAGCTGACTTAACCCTGACCACTTTTCCAAACTGCTTTTCCTTTCTTTTTTTTAATCTCTTGCTTCTGGGTGCTGACCAGAGCCTAAGTATGCTTTCACTATTTCTCCTCCCTGCCGTGTGGCTGCTTACAAATTGCTCTCTCTTCTTTTTCTTTGTCTCCTTCTGGACAATTACCAAAATTGACAGCTTGCCTGCCCTGTGGTTCTCCTTTTAATGTCTAATAAAACTGTCTCCAAGCTTACTTCTGAGTTTGTAATTAAATTATTTTATTAATGAGACAAAAACTTCAAGAGAGGACCCAATTTCCTGGGTAACATATGAATAACAGAAGAATAGAAAGTTAGTTGGTTTTGAAAAGGAGCTTACATGAAATTGCCTTTCAGAATGATCATTATCAAGAGAGAGAAAGAGAGAGGGAGGGAGAGAGAGAGAGTTCTTTGTGAACATGGAGGAAGGGCATGAGTGGTCTTTGAAGTACAGGAGCATTAGAAGAGGTTTAGCATGAGACTAGATACAGAATTACAGGGTCTTTGAGAGAAAGAGAAAGTCTTCCCTCCCAAATTCAGAAAGAAGCTAAGTTATGCGAAATAAGGACCAGGCATTGGAGAGCCTAAATTCAGGTCTAGAAGGGAGCTGCATTAGGAGAGAAGGTTGCCATGTATTTATTGCATGACAGAGGACCTAAAGGTTAAAAGAAAAAAATGAACAAAGGAATTCTCTTATTTTTATATATTTTCAAGAATGGTAGGATATTGTGGAAAAATCTTTTTGTACACTGTGAAGAAGTGTCACTCTAGTTGGTTTAATAAAAAGCTGAATGGCCAATAGCTAGGAGGATTTCCAGGCACGGAGGATGCTGTGGGGAAGAAGGGCAGAAATGTGAGGAGACACAGAGGAAGCAGGAGAGCAGGATGTACAGTACGTAGATGAGGTAAACGAGCCTCAGGGTAGCACATAGATTAATAGAAATGGGTTAATTTAAGTCATAAGAGCTAGCTAAAAATGAGCCTAAGCTATTGGCTGAGTTCATAATTAAGAAGTCTCCGTGTGGTTATTTGAGAGCTGACAGGCAGGACAGAAAAATCTACCAACAGTAGAAGTTCCACACAGTGTGACTTTGTCTAGTCTAATCTAGTTGATGTGCCAAGATAAGGGAGAGAGTAGGGACCCAAAGGTATCTTGCTCTTGCAAGTGGGAGATACTGGGATGGTCTCACTGAGATCTGTGAGTTGTTGTTTAAAAGGGACATATTGAGAATACGGGGAGGGGGTCCGATTTTGAGGAGAGAAAGATGAGCAGTCAAAGAATCTGTCATCTAACTAGTTCACTTTACGGTTTCAGAGCGATTTCTTTGTTCATCATAGCAAGAGAGGCATGTTGCAGGAGTGCATGGGAGAGTCTCATTAGCATGACTTTGTACTAAGAAATAGAAATCTGGGTCAAAATTAAGGGCTAGGCTATTACTTTCTATGATCCACTCCACAAAACCTAATTCTTCTAGCCAGGTCTCATCTCTTAAAGGTTCCACAACCTCTAGAAACAGAACTACCAGACATGGAATATGTGTTAAAACATGAGTCTTTGGGTAGCATTTCCCATTCAAACCATAACAAAAACATAGACGAATTTGGATAAAATAGACATCTTAATGATACTAAGCCCTCTACTTCACAGATATATTTCCATTTATTTAGACCTTACTTACTGTTTTCTAATACTGCCCTAATTTTATATATTAAAGTCTGGCATACCTTGGTTAAATTTATTTCTAATTATTTTACTTTTTTGATACTAATGTTTGTTGTTTTTCTTATTTTTCATTTCTGGATTACCTGTTGCACGTATATAGAAATAAAACTAATTTTTATATTGATCTCATATACCAGAGCTTTAGTCGCTTACTAATGTAAGAAACTTTTATGAATGACTTCATAAGCATTATACATACAAATAGGATGAAAAAATCATTTGAGAATCTAGATGGCTTTAATTTCCTTTTCTTGTCTTACATTACAGAGAAATATCAAATAGCAGTGGCAAAATTTGCATCCTCATTTTGTCACTTATTCTGGGAGAAGAACAAGGAGTAATATTTCAGTGATTTGTATTTGAGTATGATGCCAGTTGTTGGTTTCTCATAGACGACCTTTATCAGGTTACACTGGTTAATTCTATGTAAACTGGACACAAGCTAGAGCCATCAGAGAGGAGGAAGCCTTAGGAAAAAGTAAATAAATAAGTAAACTCCATAAAATCCAGCTTTAAGGAATTTTCTCAATTAGTGATCAGTGGGGGAGGACCCAGCTCATTGTGGGTGCTGCCACACCTGGTTGGTGGTCCTAGGTTCCATAAAAAAGCAAGATGAGCAAGCCATGAGGGGCAAGCCGGTAAGCAGCACCCACCATGATCTCTGAATCAGCTCCTACCTCTGAGTTCCTTCCCTGCTTGAGTTCCTGTCCTCACTGTTTTTTGATAATGAAGTGTTACACGGAAGTGTGAGTGAAATAAACACTTTGCTTTCCAAGGTCATGGTGTTTCACTACAGCAATAGTAATCCTAACTAAGACACAGATCACTAAAGTCCTTTTTATTCTTATTTTTGTGAAGTAATTTTATCACTAAAAATTATTGATTTATGGAATGGGAAGGTTTATGCAGAGTGAGGTTAGGGGCTAAGCAAGGCAAAGGGTATATGAAAAAGCTACATACAAACCCAATGTTTTGTAGCCCAATTTAAGGAAGAAAACTAAACCTTATGGAGCAAATGCCAGGTCTAGCAAACAATGCTAGCTCTAGACTACTTGATTTTTCTTTAAAAAAATATTTATTTATTATGTATGCAGCGTTCTGACTGCATGTATGCCTGCAGGCCAGAAGAATGCTCTAGATCTCATTACGGATGGTTGTGAGCCACCATGTGGTTGCTGGGAATTGAACTCAGAACCTTTGGAAGTCAGCCAGTGCTTTTAACCACTGAGTCATCTTTCCAGTCCTAGACTACTTAATTTTAAAACAGCAAACACACAGACATAGACACACAAGTAAAATAAAAAAACAAAGTAATGTTCTACAGAGTTTTGAAAAGAGCTTTCAGCAGACGACAAAAGGCAGAGGGTTCCTGTCTTTGGTTTTCTTTACTATAGAGCAGCTTGCGATCGATGTCAGCTCTGTTATGAGTAACAGAATAGATACTGGTCAAGGAAATGTAATTGGGTTAGAAAATTCTTGCTTTGATAAAAATTCCTCAAACAGTAAAAATATTATTTTTTTAAAAATTAGAAGGGATACCCCCCAAAATTAAGATTTTGCTTTTTTGGCATTGAGATGATCGTATGGTTTTGTTGGTTATTTCTGCCAGTGTAGAACACCACCACATTTGTTGATTTTCACTGCTGAACCAGCCTTTCATTCCGAGGTAAATCCCACTTGACCACGGTTGTATGATGCTTTTAAAATGCTGCTGCATTTAGGTTTATGACGTTCCTTATATTGCTCTTTCGCATTCTTTATAAGGGGGGATTTTTCTGGCATTAGTACCACAGTAGTGTTAGCCTTTGTTTGCATAGTGAAAATGTTCATAGTTCTGATACTTTTGGATAGACTTTGTAAACATTGGCATCCCAGAGTGTCTGAAGGTGACATATGACTCAGTATAATACCAAAATTGTACACCCCTTGGTGGAGACTTAAGAGGTTAATGAAACATGGGAAGCATGAAGTCATATTTAGAACTACGTGTGACAGACAGAGCATATGCCAGAGAGCCCCTACTATGTAAATGTCCCTTAAAGCCCTTAAAGATTATGATCCATAAAAGCCCTGATTCTGTGCTCAGTCGCTGTTTGAACTCCTGAACTTCGTCCTTGCTCTAGTTTCTTCCTCCCATGTATATGAATCTTTCCTTGCTATCCTGTCTCTGCTCCTGATGATATTCTGTATCTGCTCCCTTCCTGCTCTCGGATCTAGAACTCCTGGTAAGGACCCTGCAAACCTCATATTTGCAGTATCCCCTCCACAGTTTTGTGTTGTACTAGGAAGTAAGTTCTCGATTTCCATATATAGAAATGAGTTGCAGTGTTTAAAAATGATCTAGATTACTGCTATCTAATGAGTTTTCCAGAGATATCATTTTACTATATGTGAGCAAATCCGTTTATGTTTCCTTGAAAGGTAGAGTACTTTGGAGTTCTTAAAGGGGCCATAGTCCCATCAACCGAAAGAATCCAGTTTTTGATCTACTCTTCACTAACATGCTAAGATGGAGACTGTATTCTGGGAGACATGTACAAGTAAATGTCTTTTGACAGTTCAAACATCTCTCAATAGTCACTATAGTTATTTGGAGCACGATCTATGTGAGGGTTATGCTTTAAGGCTTTAGCTATCATTTCTATGTTTTTTAGATTTAGATTTAGAGTCCAAAATGGTTTTTGGTCAATAGTACAATAACCCGGCTTACATTTTATGCTTTGATGAAGCCATGTCACATTGTGCTTGTGTTTCATAAGTCTGAAGTGAATACTGACCCCTACAGGAATCCCATCTGTTGTCATGGTTACCAGTCCTGAGGAGTCTACTTTCAAATTCTCAAAACTCATCTCCCTACACAAAAATAAGCTACTTCTAACACTGCACCTCTGAGGAGCACCATTTCTAAAGGGTTTTTAGTTTTGTCGAAATTCTCACAACATGGGCTGGAGAGAGATGGCTCAGCAGTGAAGAGCACTTACTGCTCTTATTGAGGACCGAAGTTCAATTCAAAGAACCCACGTTGGATGTCTCAAAATAGCTATAACTGCAGGTCCAGGAGATCTGATACCTCTGGCTTCCTCAGGCAATGGCACGTACTTACAAATGCACACACTGATACACAACTTAAACATAAAGTAAAATTCTCAGAAAGACAAGCAGATTTGGGGCATGTATTCACTTATCAGTTGCAATGAAAAAAAAATGCCAGAAGTAAATTAGGTTTCTTTCAAGGTTTTGATGTTGTTGTTTTGATTTTTAATGGGACTTGTCCTTTGAGTTCAAAGCCTTACCACAATATACAAAGCAATAAGATTTCTAAGGATTACATTTACAAATGCTGGTAATCTTTTTTTTTTCTTTTGCTGAGGATCTGCTCTCCTCTCTAGCCTTAATGTGCCATGTAAAGTTGTCCAAAATAAAGAGGGTTGTCTGAACAACTGTTTTCCCGCGAGGTGGAGCGACATTCCCTTGCTGGTTTCTTTCTGCTTTTGCGTTGGTCTGGTCAGTTCGACTGACCTGTGCTCGGGGAGGATATCATTTTAGTTTAGGCTGTGCGTGTGCTTCTCCATGGAGTTTGCATTTTGCTAAGTAAATCGAGTCAAGCGATTGCTCTCCCTGAGGTCTGGCTTTAGCCAGTCTGTTGAAGGTGAAAATGCTACGCACGCTGAGAATTCCTCCAGCCTGACTCCCATGAACTGGGACGTTAGTTTTCTTCGGCCTCCGTGAGCTTCAGCTGGATCTCCCCACCTTTCTGAGGCCTAACTCCCAATGCAGTAACCATGTCTAAGCTGGCTGGGGACTTTCAACTCTCTAATCGGTGTTCTGTGCCTCCTAGCTTTTTGTTCTAGGGCTTGGTGTCCCAGCCTGCCACCAGGTGGCTGACCTTCATGCTGCTTTATTCCAAGCGTGGCCGCTTTTGTTCTTTTCCATCCTCCTCTTCCTTCAGGCAGCTGTGATATATTTCCAGCCAGACCGCCCTGGAGTTCTCCTTTTAAATTCTAATAAATTGGCCTGAGTTTCTGCTTGAGTCCATTCCTTGTCCTCCAGCCTATTTGTGTCAGTTCTTAAATTCTTTTATTGATGAAACTAAGAACCCCAAAACTAAGAAAAAGGGACCCTGATTTTCCAGGCATCATATGATGGGCACTGTTGGGACTCCCCAGTATTTTTCTACACCCCCATCCTGAAATTTAGAAATCTTTGGAGACACTGAAGGAGCCCAAAGGCTGCTTTGGCTGTAAAAAAAAAAAAAAAACATATTCTCAGTGTATAAAAAGAGGAAACGACTGCTTCAAGTTGTGGTTGGGAAGGTTTGTATTGTAGAGATGAGGGAGAGTACAGACAGAGGCATGTGGAAGAGTCCTGAGCAGGGAGAGAAAGTAAGAGAGAAACACGGGCCAGCAGACTGAACTGGGCTGGGAGAGAAGGGAGTGGGGTGTGGAGAGAAAGGGAGGAGAGAGTGCCAACAGCGGGCTGAGGACCAAGAGAGCATATGGTCCAGAGGGCAGAGTTATATACGGATGAAAGCTGGGGCAAGGGTGTTGTGGGTCTGGGCTCACTCAAAAATTCACCATGACCATGAAAAAGTTTTAACAAATAAGAGGCTTTATTAAATATTGGTACCAGGTCTGCAGCTGAGATTCGGGATTCTCAAAATGCAGCACCTAGTCATAGTTGCCCTGTGAAGGCAGAAACCACAAACTTACACATCCTGTGATACCTAAATTTTACAACAGACATCCTGTTGACAGAGGTTTCTGTCCCACCAGGTCCCACATCTGTTTAGTCCCAAGTAAACATACAGAGGACTACATTAATTATAAACTGATTGGCCTGTTAGCTCAGGCTTCTTAACTTTTTTTATTTTTTTAAATATTTATTTATTTATTATGTATACAATATTCTGTCTGCATGTATGCCTGCAGGCCAGAAGAGGGCATCAGATCTCATCACAGATGGTTGTGAGCCACCATGTGGTTGCCAGGAATTGAACTCAGGACCTTTGGAAGAGCAGGCAATTCTCTTAACCGCTGAGCCATCTCTCCAGCCCCTTATTAACTCTTATAACTTATATTAACCCATAATTCTTGTCTGTGTTGGCCACGTGGCTTGGCACCTTCTCAGCGAGGCAGTCACATCTTGCTTCTTCTGGGTCTGGATGATGTCTGCAGACTGAGCTTTGCTCTTCCCAGAATTCTCCTGTTCTTGTTGCTCAGCCTCTATCTCCTGCCTGGTTACTCGCCTATACTTCCTGCCTGACTACTAGCCAATCAGAGTTTTATTAAAAAAAATACAAGTGACAGGATAAAAGACCATTGTCAAATACTACTCCCCTCCCTTTTTAAAAAAAAAAATAAGAACTCTGAATTGAATCTCCTTTGCTTAGCTTTTCTCCTGACCATTATTCATAACATATTGTAACCAGCACTCTAAACAAAGATAAATATCCATAATCCATTTTTTTGGGAATGTGGGCATAGTTTTCCAATATACTTCCTGCTGATTGGGGGTGCTAATAATCTTATGGAAACGTAAAGAAAATGTAGAATTATGATCAAGTCCTTACTAGAGTATCCTGTGAGGCTTGATCATTTTAGGCTGAGTCTGGATGTAGAACTCAAACATCTGGGCCATCTGCTCCTATCAGAGATTCTTCAGGGGGTCTTCCTTGATCAAACCTAATTTTTCTTAGCCCAGAATGAATCCACAGCCTCCCATTTCCTGTGGAAACAAAAGCAAAACCTCTTCTCCAAAGTAACATACCTTTTGACTTCAACTTTGAAGTCAAGGCATTTTCAAAATACCTTTCTTGAATTAATCCAGCAGCATTTATAATCAAATGTCTTTTAACAGCTGTTGCTCCTTCCTCAGCCACCAAACAATTCAAAGACAACACAGTAATATACAGTATCCAGACTCTCTGTGTATTTTCCATATTTATGTGGCTTTATTTTAAACTCTATTTCTTTTATTTTATTTTTAATTTTTGGCTTTTTAAGACAGGGTATCTCTGTGTATCTTTGGCTGTCCTAGAACTCACTCCATAGACCAGGCTGTCCTTGAACTCACAGAGATCCACCTGCCTCTGCCTCCCAAGTATTGGGATTAAAGGTGTGCGCCACCACACCCAACTACTCTCTTTCTTTCTTTTTTATTTTAGGGACTTTATTCTTTTTCTTTTCTCTCCCAAGACTACATATATTTTTAAACACACTGTAAACCATTTAGAGGTTTTCACCATCTGAATCTATATTTACTATATATCTCTCTTTTTCTGACCACATGAGTCTTTAGTTTGCTAAACAATATGGCTAGAACTAAAGTCGTGGCTTTGATGGCTGGATCCAGCCCATTCCTTAGCTTTCTGAAAATCTAGCCTCAGGGCAGAGATACTGGCCGGAGTCATGTTTATTGCTACAACTCAATGGAGTTTCAAGGTCCCTGCCACCACCAAGAAGCATGTTGTCAGCTATTTATAAACACCATTTAAGTATTTGGTGACTGGGCCTCTTAAAAGAGCTGCAAGGTTTTTTGCAGCTAAAGCTGAATCAGGAAGCCTCTCTTAAATGAGATGTCCTTGCCTCTAGCAAACAGAGCCCACCTAAGAAAATGCTACCAAGAAACCATGTTTAACTCTGTTCTTTTTTTGTCTAGAATTATTTCCCAAACTCTCTCAGTTTTTTTAAGTGGATTTAGTCAGCCCCATGTTGGGCACCATTCTATTGACAGAGGTTTCTGTCCCACTAGGTCCCACATCTGTTTATTCCCAAATAAATCCACAAAGGCCTACATTAATGATAAACTGATTGGCCTATTAGTTCAGGCTTCTTATTCACTCTTATAACTTATATTAGCCCATAATCTTATCTGTGTTAGCCACGTAGCTTGGAACCTTTCTCAGTGAGGCAGTCACATCTTGCTTGCTCTGTGTCAGACTGAGCCTTTCCTCTTCCCAGGATTTTCCTGTTCTCGTTACTTTGCCTCCACCTCCTGCCTGGTCGACCCGCCTATACTTCCTGCCTGGCTACTGACCAATCAGCGTGTTATTAAAAATAATGCAAGTGACAGGATAAAAGACCAGTGTCCCACAACAGACATCCTGTAGATGTCTCCATTATCTCCATTTGGCTGGGAGTTGCCTCAGTCCAAAATCCACCTCTGAGAAAGTTCGTCAAAGGTTGACCCCCTCCCCAGGGAAAGTCAAGACCACTCCCACAGGCTATTTAAACTGTCCCCCAGAGAATGAACACATGGTCTCTGGGTTTCACGTGGTCTCCCTCCTCTCTCTTTTTCCCTCTTCATGTTTTCCCAGGAGCACTCCATTAAACATGGGCATCTTTTAATTTGGTCTGATTCAGTCTGATTGGGATTATTTGCACCAGTGGAAAGGTTCATCTAAGAGAAAATACTTAACAGTCTTCATCAAGGAAACAGTCTTTACAGAAGCAAAATTATTGATTAGTCCCAGGACCCATGGTCTTGCAAGAGACAGTAAACAGAGGCAGTAAAATTCACAAGGATATACAGTTTCTTAAGATTAGCTCAGCTATTCCACTCCAGGAGCTATCTATCTTGAGCAAGTTCTCTGATGGTGTATTTCACAAACTAGCAGCTTACAAGCTGAAGAGTTTTTCTCATGGATTCTTTAAGTACAATAGTGTTTACATTGAGAACACATTATTCACTATCACAGGGAAGCCCAGGAGCTGGACAAGTTTAAGGTAGAGGGCAGGGTGGACTCTGTAATTGATTACTTGAGATGCTGAGACAGTCTGGAGGCCAGCACGCACTTCGGTATGCTAACAGGTGAAATAGCCCCAGAGTTGGGTGACTCTCACTCAAGTCTTGGAATAACATGACCCCCCCAAGAACTCAGGAGAGACCATCCTTGCTGGAATCACACGAGGTTTATTGACAGGAACTAGAGCACTGGGGCCAAGACTCATATCCCACGCAGGGGAGGAGTTCGACCCCGAGTAGCTGGGAGAGGGGGTATTTAGGGGAAGAAACAAAACCACAGCCCAACAGGGGTAGGGAGGGTGTTATTGGAAAATTCTGAAAATACCAGTGAGAATCACAAGGGGGTAACTCCCCATTTCTCAAGATTGATCTCAAGATTATAATCTGACTTTATGGTCAGCCAGTTCCTGGAACAGAGTTATGAACCGGCTAACCTAGATTTTTGGCTCTACTCTTCCTACTAGGGGGTCTGGATTTATCCTGGTCTTTCACAGGCACCACAGTTAGCCATTTGCTCCCAGTTTCTTTTGGATATGACACTAAGTTCCACTACAGAAGAGAAAATTATCTAGTAGCCATTATCTTAAAGCTAGGATAACAGGAACCACCACCACTGCAATCACCATCACCACACCACTGTGATCACCACACCACCATCACTACACCACCAACAACAACATGATCTTTACACCACCAACACCACCCCTTTGGACTTCTTTTGATAATGAAACCAGCAAGTGCATGGTACAGTTGTGTTCCATTCAGGAATTTCTTTAATTTCTTTCTTTCTTTTTTTTTTTTTTCTTGGTTTTTCAAGGCAAGGTTTCTCTGTAGCTTTGGAGCCTGTCCTGGAACTAGTTCTTGTAGACCAACCTGGCCTCAACCTCACAAAAATCTGCCTGCCTCTACCTCCCGAGTGCTGGGATTAAAGGCGTGTGTCACCACCACCTGGCTCCATTCAGGAATTTCTAATGTTTTCTTCCAGCTGCATCCTTGCTGCCTCTGCAACCCATGAAGGCCAACATTTGACCTTTTATTCCCTGTCATTTCCCTATTCCATCATTTTCCAACTTCCCAATCCTGCCTCCTCCTCTATCTCCTTTTCCTTCCTTCGCACCCCCTGCTTTCTCTCTCCTTCCTTGGCCTCCTTTCTTTCTTTTCTTCTTCTCTCCTTTGCCTGTCATCCACAACTGTCCTCTCTGCTTGCTTTTCTCAGGATACAGTATGCTAAGTAGCAACTGAGCCAAAATGCTTCAATCCACCATTATATTGCCTAAGCCTTCAGGTGCTTAAATGTCAAAAAAGTAGGTGTTGATTTTAAAAAACGATACTGTCGGGGACCAGCCACAACAAAAATACCTCTTGCCAGGGTAAAGGCATGGGGATTAGAAATATAGTAAATAATATGAAGATGTGAATGAAAATAATAAAACAGAGAAATATATAGAATAGTATCAGGAGGGAACTCCAGTGAGTCTGATAATTTGCCCCTGTTTAAATTCTTTATTTTTCATGATATTTATTGAGCTCTACATTTTTCTCTACTCCCCTCCCTGCCTCTCCCCTCCCTCCTTCAACCCTCCCCCAAGGTCCCTATGCTCCCAATTTACTCAGGAACTTTTGTCTTTTTATACTTTCTACTTCCCATGTAGATTATATCTATGTAAGTCTCTCTTAGTGTCTGTATTGTTGTCTAAGTTCTCTGGGATTGTGGTTTGTAGGCTGGTTTTCTTTGTTTTATGTTTAAAAACCACCTAGGAGTGATTACATGTGATAATTGTCTTTCTGTGTCTGGGTTACCTCACTCAAAATAATGCTTTCTAGTTCCATCCATTTTCATGCAAAATTCAAGCTGTCGTTATTTTTTTCTGATGTGTAGTACTCCATTGTGTAAATGTACCACATTTTTTTTATCCATTCTTCAATCGAGGGGCATCTAGGTTGTTTCCAGGTTCTGGCTATGACAAACAAAGCTGCCATGAACATACTTGAGCACATGTCCTTGTGGCACGATTGAGCATCCTTTGGATATATACCCAAAAGTGGTATGACTGGGTCTTGAGGAAGGTTGCGTCCTAATTTTCTGAGAAATCGCCACACTGACATCCATAGGGGTTGTACCAGCTTGCATTCCCACCAGCAATGCAAAAGTGTTCCCTTTCCCCCACAACCTCTCCACAGCATAAGTTGTCATCAGTGTTTTTGATCTTGGCCATTCTTACAGGTGTAAGATGGAATCTCAGAGTTGTTTTGATTTGCATTTCTCTGATGACCAAGGATGTTGAACATTTCCTTAAGTATCTTTCAGCCATTTTAGATTCCTCTGTTGAGAGTTCTCTGTTTAGGTCTGTACTCCATTTTTTTATTGGATTACGTGATCTTTTGGTGTCCAATATCTTGAGTTTTTGTATATTTTGGAGATCAGACCTCTGCCTGATGTGGGATTAGTGAATATCTTTTCCCATTCTGTAGGCCATCGTTTTGTCTTGTTGACTGTGTCCTTTGCTTTACAGAAGCTTTTCAGTTTCAGGAGGTCCCATTTAGTAATTGTTTCTCTCAGTGTCTATGCTGCTGGGGTTCTATTTAGGAAGTGGTTCCCTGTGCCAATGCGTTCAAGTGTACTTCCCACTTTCTCTTCTATAAGGTTCAGTGTGGCTGGCTTTATATTGAGGTCTTTGATCCATTTGGATTTGAGTTTTGTACATGGCGATAGATATGTATTTTCATTTTCTATTTTCATTTTTCTACATGTTGATATCCAGTTATGCCAGCACCATTTGTTGAATATGCTTTCTTTTTTTCCATTTGATATTTTTTGCTTCTTTATCAAATATCAGGTGTTCGAAGATATGTGGATTGATATCTGGGTCTTCTATTCGGTTCCATCGGTCCTCCTGTCTGTTCTTATGCCAGTACCAGGCTGTTTTCAGTACTGTAGCTCTGTAGTGTAGTTTGAAGTCAGGGATTGTGATGCCTCCAGAAGTTCTTTTGTTGCCCAGGATTGTTTTGGCTATTCTGGGTTTTTTGCTTTTCCAAATGGAGTACCGTTCTTTCAAGGTCTTTGAAGAATTTTGCTGGGATTTTGATGGGCATTGCGTTGAATCTGTACATTGCTTTCAGTAGGACTGCCAATTTTACTATATTAATTCTGCCTACCCAAGAGCATGGGAGGTCTTTCCATTTTCTGGTGTCTTCTTCAATTTCTTTCTTCAAAGATTTAAAGTTCTTATCATACAAGTCTTCCACTTGTTTGGTTAGAGTTACTCTGAGATATTTTATGCCATTTGTGGCTATTGTGAAGGGTGTTGATTCTCTGATTTCTTCCTCAGCCCTTTATCATCTGTGTACAGGAGGGCTACTGATTTTTTTTTTTAGCTAATCTTGTATCCTGCTACATTGCTGAATGTGTTTATGAGTTGCAGAAGTTCTTTGGTAGAATTTTTGGGATCACTTATGTAAACTATCATATCATCAACAAACAGTGAGAGTTTGACTTCTTTTCCAATTTGTATCCCCTTGATCTCCCTTTGGTGTCTTATTGCTCTAGCTAGAACCCCAAGAACTATACTGAATAGGTATGGAGAGAGTGGACAACCTTGTCTTGTTCCTGATTTCAATAGAATCGCTGGGAGTTTCTCTCCATTTATTTTGATGTTGGCTGTTGGCTTGCTGTATATTGCCTTAATTATGTTTAGGTATGTTCCTTGTATCCCTGCTCTCTCCAAGACTTTTATCATGAAGGGATGTTGTATTTTGTCAAATGCTTTTTTGGCATCTAATGAGATGATCATGTGGTTTTTATTTTTCAGCTTGTTTATATGGTGGATTATGTTGACAGATTTTTGTATGTTGAACCATCCCTGCACCTGTGGGATGAAGCTGACTTGGTCATGGTGGATGATGGTTCTGATGTGTTCTTGGGTTCTATTTGCTAGTATTTTGTTTAGTATTTTTGCATCAATGTTCATGAGTGAAATTGGTCTGTAATTCTCTTTCTTAGTATTGTCTTTCTGTGGTTTGGGTATCAGGGTAATAGTAACCTCATAAAAAGAGTTTGGCAATGTTCCCTGTTTCTATTGTGTGGAATAATTTGAGGAGTATTAGTATTAGTTCCTCTTTGAAAGTCTTGTAGAATTCTGAGCTGAAACCGATATTTCTGGTCCTGGGCTTTTTTTGGTTGGGAGGCTTTTGATGACTGTTTCTATTTCTTCAGCAGTTATAGGTCTGTTTAATTTGCTTATCTGGTCTTGATTTAATTTTGGTAAGTGATATTTATCCAGAAAGTTGTCCATTTCCTTTATATTTTCCAATTTTGTGGATACAGGTTTTCAAAATATGACCTGATGATCCTCTGTATTTCCTCCGTGTCTGTTGTTATGTCCCCCTTTTCATTTCTGATTTTGTAAATTTGGATATTCTCTCTCTGCCTTTTGGTTAGTTTGGATAAAGGTTTGTCTATTTTGTTGATTTTCTCAAAGAACCAACTTTTTGTCTCATTGATTCTTTGTATTGTTTTCTTTGTTCTATTTTGTTGATTTCAGCTCTCAGTTTGATTATTTCCTGCCATTTAGTTCTCTTAGGTGAGTTTGCTTCTTTTTGTTCTAAAGTTTTCAAATGTTCTGTTAATTCACTAGTGTGGGATTTTTCCAGCTTCTTTATGTAGGCATTTAGTGCTATGAACTTGCCTCTTAACTCTGCTTTCATTGTGTCCCATAAATTTGGGTATGTTGTGTGGTCATTTTCATTGAATTTTAGGAAGTCTTTAATTTCCCCTTTTATTTCTTCCTTGACCCATTGATGATTCAGATGAGCACTGTTTAATTTCCATGTGTTTGAGGGTTTTCTGGAATTGGTATTGCTGTTGACTTCTAGTTTTAAAGCATGGTGATCTGATAAGGTACATTGGGTTATTCCAATTTTTTTGTATTTGTTGAGGTTTGTTTTGTTACTGAGTATGTGTCAATTTTTGAGAAGGTTCTATGAGGTGCTGAGAAGAAGGTATATTCTTTTCTGGTTGGATGGAATATTCTATAGATGTCTGTTAAGTCCATTTGAGTCATAACATCTGTTAGTTCTCTTATTTCTCTGTTCATTTTTTGTCTGATTGACCTGTCCAGTGGTGAGAGGGGAGTGTTGAAGTTTCCCACTGTCAGTGTGTGGGGTTTAATATATGATTTAAGCTTTTGAAGTGTTTCTTTGACATATGAAGGTGCCCTTGTATTTGTAGCATAGATGTTCAGTATTGAAATTTCCTCTTGATGGATTTTCCCTGTGACTAATATGAAATGTCCTTCTTTGTTTCTTTTGACTGATTTTAGCTTGAAGTCTATTTTGTTAGATATTAGGATAGCTACACCCGCTTGTTTCTTAGGTCCATTTGATTGGTATATTTTTTTCCCAACCTTTTACTTTGAGATGATGTCTGTCTTTGAGGTTGAGATGCGTTTCTTGTATGCAGAAAAGGGATGTCTTCTGTTTTCGTATCCAGTCTGTTAGCCTGTGCCTTTTTATGGGTGAGTTGAGTCCATTTACATTTAGGGATATTAATGACCAGTGGTTGCTATCTCCTGTTAATTTGGTTTTCATCGTTGGTGATGTTATTTTGTGCGTTTTTTTCTTCTTTGGGATTTGCTGTAATGAGATCATCAATTGTCTGTGCTTTTGTTGGTGTACCCATCTTCCTTAGGTTGGAGTTTTCCTTCTTGTATTTGTGTAGGGCTGGGTTTGTGGCTAGGTATTGGTGAAATCTAGATTTGTCATGGAATATCTTGTTTTGTCCTTCTATGGCGATCGACAGTTTTGCTGGGTATAGTAGCCTGGGCTGGCATCAGTGATCTCTCAATGTCTTCATAATGCTTGACCATGACCTTCTGGCTTTCATTGTCTCCACTGAGAAGTCAGGTGTAATTCTGATAGGTCTACCTTTATGAGTTACTTGTCCTTTTTCCTTTGCAGCTCTTAATATTCTTTCTTTACTCTGTATGTTTAGTGTTTTGATTATTATGTGGCGAGAGGACTTTTTTTTTTGATCTAGTTTATTTGGTGTTCTGTAAGCTTCTTGTATCTTCATAGGCATATCTTTCCTTAGGTAGGGAAAGTTTTCTTCTATGATTTTGTTAAATAAATTTTCGGTGCCTTTGAGTTGACTTTCTTCTCCTTCTTCTATACCTATTACTCTAAATTTTGGCCTTTTTATGTTGTCCCATATTTCATGGATATTTTGGGTTAAGCTTTTGTTAGATTTAATGTTTTCTTTAACTGATGAGTCTATTTCCTCTATTTTATCTTCTGCACTTGAGATTCTCTCTTCCATTTCTTGTATTCTGTTGTTTGTACTTGCATTTGTGGTTCCTGCTCTTTTCCTCATGATTTCTCTTTCTATAATTTCTTCGGCTTGTGTTTTCTTTATTTTTTCTATCTCAGTTTTCAAGTCCTGAATAGTTTCTGTTATATGTTTGAGTTCTTTTTCTTGGTTTTCTTTAAGTGATTTGCTGATATCTTCCAATTTTTGTTTGTTTTTTCTTCCATTTCTTTAAGGTAATTTCTCATTTTATCTTTAAGAATTTGAGATATTCTCTTGTAGTCATTTCTTAGATCATTTTCTTCTGGGTCATCCATATTTGTTTGTTCATGTCTTACTTTTGTAGGGTCTTTGGGTTTCACTGGTATTGTGTTGCTCTTTGTGGTGTAGCATGTGATCTTACCTTTTCTACTCATCTTTTCCTCTAATAGGTGTGGTTGGTGCTGTCTGAGATTCTGTTGAATAATCCTCTAGGTGCCAGTAGATTGAAAGCTAAGATGGTTCTCCTCATGGTACAGTCAGTGTCACAGTTCTAGTTACCCCGTTGGTTATTCCTGTTCCTGGAGGTAGCTCAGTGCTCCTGTGTTTTGGTCTGCTCCCTTGGAGTTTGCTGTCTCAAGCCTACTTTGGTCTAAGCTGCTGGCTTTGATCCGTTTTTGTAAATCTTGGTCTGGATCTCCTCTTGCAGAAGTCCCTGGCTTGGAGTTAGACCTGTTCTGGTGGCGATTGCTGACTCTGGATCTGGTCACTGGTTCAATCCTGATCCGCTTGTGTCCCAGGACCGGGTTTGCTCCTGGCTTCTGCTCCTGGTGGAGCTTGTTCTCTCTTTGTCTTAGGTAACTGGTTCAGTCCCACTCTGGTTCCGGTGGAGGTCGCAGACTCTGACTCAGGTCATTGGCTCAATCTGTGTCCCAGGACTGGGTTGGCTCCCAGGGCTGGATTTGCTCCTGGCTTCTGCTCCCAGTGGAGTGGTGGAGGTTGTTTCCTCGGCTCTCTCTGTCCTAGGAGTCTCATTCAATTCCACTCCTGTGGAATTTGTTGCCCAAGGTGGAGTTCCTTGCCTCAGGGCAACTTTGGTTTAGATTATCAGCTTTGACCTGTATTTGTAAATCCTACTCTGGGTTCCCTCCTGCAGAAGTCCCAGGGTTGGAGTTGGGCCTGGAAAGGTTTCTGGTTCAGGTCAACTGCCTGGGAGGTTCTAGGCTCGGGTGCACCCGAACCCACAGGGGACCTGCTTACTTCCTCAGAGGTCTCAGACTGGCGCCGGGACCCACAAGGATTACAGGTTCCTGCCTATTCCCTTTGATGTCCCAAACCAGTGGCCGAACCCACAGGGGACCTGACTCAGGCCTACTCTCTCTAAGGTCCCAGATTCGTGCCTGGCCCAGTCGAGATCTCTGGCTCCTGCCTATTCCCTCAGAGGACCCAGCCTCACTCATGCCCAGGCTGAAGGAGGTCCTGGTTCCGGCCTAGTTCCTGGGAGGTCCTAGACTCTCGCCCAGATCCACAGGGGTGTTGGCTTATGTCTACTCCCTTGAAGGTCCCAGATTCACATCCAGACCCTTAGAAGTGTCTGACTCTGGCTCACTCACTCAGCGGTTACTCCCTTATACCTGTTGCAGTGGAGATCACTGGCTCTAGATCTGGTCACTGGGTTAATCCTGATCAGCTCGCGTCCCTGGACCGGGTTTGCTCCTGGCTTCTGCTCCTCGGTTTTTTGGGGGTTTGGGTTTTTTTGTTTTTGTTTTTGTTTGTTTGAGACAGGGTTTCTCTGTGTAGCTCTGTCTGTCCTGGAACTCACTGTCGCCCCTGTTTAATTTCTAACTGCTTAAAATACCCTGACCCCTAAAGGTAGGAGTAAGACAAAAAACTGCATTGACACTATACAAGGAAATGAACATACCAATTGAAAGTTGCAGGGTACATCATAGTTAAACATTCTGATGCTAGAACAAAACAAGTCACACTTACACCCTAGACCAAAACATTCTGTAGGCAAACCACTCTCTGGGTGGAATCCCAGGTTATCTCCATAAAGGGAACTGGAACTCAGTTGGATCCTTAGGACTTTTGTTTGAGGTAGAAACAGATCTACTTCTTTATTCCTGAAGCGCAACGTCAGGCAATTAGCCACACCTGTTGACAATAACCTTGAGTGAGCAGAACTCTCTGACCAACACCTAGGTGGGACCTTTGTTTTAGAAGCACAATAACCTTGAAGAACTATAGGAAAGCCCCAACTCTCTGACCTTTGGTCAACATGGAAATAGGCTCATAATTTTGGGCCTCCACACAAATACTTAATTGCTTTGAAAATTAATAGCACACACATAAGTACTTGCAGATGGTCTTCCTCATAGTGCTCAATGATTTTATCTGTTCATTTTATTTCTCACTCTTTCTCCTCTTCAGCTAAGCTTAGAGTATAGAGCAAAGGGATTCTAAGCAGTGAAGTCCACAGCAACATCACCATGACTTTAAAACAAATATGTCCTCTTCAACCTAATCTTAGCATCGAAAAATTCAAATTCTTAATCTTCTCTAGGTCCACTACATTACTACTGACCAATCTAGATTTTGCGATCATGTAAGAAGATGCCTCTCCACTGCTACAAAAGCTAGCACTAGACAGTCTGATGGAAAGCGAGGGGTTTGTTTTGTATGGCCTTGCTCTAGTGGCAGAAGTTGTTTTGTCGTTTTGTTTGGGGGCGAATATCAAGTGTTGGAAACAACGAAATATTTTCTTTTTTGTGAAAATTAACCAAAACTAGGTGTGACAATGCACAGCTGCAACCCAACACCCAGGATGCTGAGGCAAGATTGTGAATTCGAGCTTACCCTGGGCTGCTAACAAGACCGTTTCAAAATAATAATAATCTTTAAGAAATTAGAGACCATTATGTTGAGAAGTATTACCTAAAATGTAGTAGGATGGGGGAAGTATGCATATTGTTTGTGATCAGTACAGAAACTGAATATGTTTGTTACTGTCCTGATGGACAAGTTCCTTTTCTATCTGAGAACCCAGAAATTCAGATATCATAATGAGTTGCACAAGGATGGAGCTGCTTATTGGTAATGTATAAAGGTTTCACATGCTAGCCAACTAGAGATTGAATGGAAAGGAGTAAAGGACCGGCCTTCTGCATCAAGTAGACTGAAAATCATTCCAGTATTTTACATTGTCGGGTAACTTGTCAATAATCAAGAGTTAATTTTTAAGTAGAAACATCAAATGGTATTTGTATATTTCTCATGAAAATTTGTAAAAAAATGTTTTCAGTTTTGTTCCGTCCTATCAAATTTCTGGCTGAAAGAAAGCTGGTGCTGAGCCTTCATCATTGAGAGCACCCTCAGTCTTGCCGTTGTAGATGTCGGCTGTAACAGATGCCCCTTACCTTAGACTTAGCCCAAAGAGTTAAAACAATCTTAGCCCCAGAGCAAGCACTTCAAAGGGGCTTTTAAGCCCATTTTCAAAAAATGGAACATACATTAGAGAACAAAAAGAAAAACGATTTCCCCTGTCTCTTTATTTACTTACCAGCTTATCTGCTCTGGAGATTATGTAGCCCACACTAGCCTGGAACTCACCGTGTAGATCAGGACGGCCTCAAACTCACAGAGTTGCCTCATCCTTCAATTACTGGGATTGAAGGCGTGCACTACCACACCAGGCTCTCCCAGAGCTCTAAACAGGATTTCAAGATCTTAGAGACAATCTGCTTGATCTCAGAATGCTCTATGGGTATATTCAAAATGAAACATTTTCTACATTGTTGTATGGCAGGATCATGGGGGATTCCCTACAGAGTCTACCAAATATTCCCGTTCAAATCACGACCAAAGGGGAATAAGTGAAGCTGTAGGTTCGAGCACACTAACTTAGACTGATTCCTAGAGGATAAAATAGTCTCTGAGACTAGACTACTTAGAAGGAAAAACAACAAATCCCAGGATGCCCAAGTGACAGCCTACAACTCCCAGCATGCTCGAGGAGGAGCACAGCGGCTGCGCAGATTGGCACGCGGGTGCTCCTGGGACGTCAGCATGGCTGCCTTCGCAGATTTGGACATAAGAGTGGGCTCGGATCTGAAGGCTCTTCGCGGACTGGTAGAGACCGCTGCTCACCGTGAGTCGGCTGGCTGTGCGCCGCGAGCCCTGCCCTCGCTATCCCCCATACCATCCAGTTTTCTTGGTAGTTTTCCCAGGCGCCATTCCTGTCTCTTGTGGGGTCTGCCTGATTTCCCTAGAAGCAGAAGATAGCTGCCGTGTTGCCCGGATCCCCGGCGTGGGAGACTCACAGGCTCCTGAGGAAGCTCTTGTTGCTTGGGCTTGCTCAGACTTTCGCGCAGAGGGAATGAACAGAGGCCAAAGCCGTCGAGGGATTGCCATAGGGCCTGTGGAGTGATGGATGGTAGAAACTAGGACTGATCTCGAGGTGTACAGTCCCCCTAAGCCGGTGTTTTTTAATATCAGTCCTTTTTGACTCACACGACATTTGTCAAATAAAGAAAACAGGGTCACGGGCAAGAACTGCTGTGGAAGCTTAGAGAATGGGGAGGCTATTACCTTATTTCTCTCATACATTGAAAGTTCCTTGAGGATGAGCATTGCTCATGTGTGCTCTCACCTGGGATAGGGCCTGTCAAATAACGGATGCTCAAATACCTTTGAGAGGAAGGAAACTACGGAGTTATCGGACTAGGTAATAAGAGGAAGGACCGCTATTTTGTCATTACCTAGCATTATCTTTTAATACTAATACCTTATCATCCTGTTGGTATTTAGACAACTAAAAGACAGGAGTCGTGATTTAGATGTAGGGGGGCAGAAACACTCATCACACTTGTTCAAACAGCGCCAACTGTTGGGATAATAAGGCACACCCCTAGTGTTCCCTGCCCATTACTGTAGAGCACCTCAAAAGAGGTGTCAGGGAGTCATCCCTCCGTTGTGCGTTAGGAAAGAGAGGAAATAGAAAGAGCATCGCAGAAGAAATGAATGCTATTGAAGGTGACAGAAAGACACATAAACTTAAAAAAAAAACTTAAAAAAAAAAGACACATAAACTTGATGGAGTGAAAATGAACAGAGACAGGAGATCCCGGGACTGTGGTGTGGAAAGCAGAAGCATTTTAGTATCGTGTGAGCATAAATCACAGCCTGTATATGTGCCTGGCATGCTCCTAAAACGCAAGGGCTATTGCGCTTAATTCTCATGACACTTGAAAGTGCTGTCTGCTATTAACATCACTTGACAGATGAAGAACCTGAAACCTTAAGTAATAGTAAACCTCCTGCCCCACCCCCTAGAGCCCAGGGCTTGGCGTATGCTAAGCAAGCATTCTGACAGTTGGCAATATCCCTAACCTCATCTCATACTCCTGAATCTAATAAGGTCGGGATGATCATTGTGAACAAGAAAGACTATTTTTTAAATACTCAATTTTTTTTTCAGTTGGATATTCAGTTGTTGCCATCAATCATATTGTTGACTTTAAGGACAAGAAACAGGTAAAATAATATTCCTCAGATGAATTAGTTAATAAATATTAAGAATTTATGAATATTTGTGTCTGTGACGGGAATAAGGAACTAGAAATTAGTGTTGTATTAGTTACTTGTCTTGTTGCTATGACCACATACTTGTCAAAGGCAACATAAGGGAGGAGGAGTTTGTTTTGCTTATGCTTTGAGGGTGCAGCCCACCATGGCAGCAGGAGCATAACGTGGCCGGTCACAGTTTCTCCTCAGTTAGGAAGCAGGAGATGAATGCTGGCTCTCAGCTCATTTTTTTCCCTTTCAGTGAGTTCACTTAGGGCCCCAACCCATGAAATAGCATAGCTCGCATTTAGGGTGGATCTTCCCTCCTGGGCTAATCCTTTGTGGAAATACAGAGAGGTGCTCCCGTCTCCATTTTAAATCAAGTCAAATTGGTAGTGAAGGATAAGCTATCACAAGTATGTTTTCTGGTCTGGAATTCACAGGGTTGCCAAGGATGACCTCCTGCCTCTGCCTTCCAACTGCTGAGATTCATAAATTGCTCATGCCCAATTTATGAAATGCTGGGATAGAAGCCAAGGCTGTGTGCATTTTAGAAAGCACTCTACCAACTAAACTGCATTGTAGCAAGTCTTTCTCTGTACTGCCAGCGACCCAGAGATTTATTAATTATGAAAGCTTGGCCTTAGCTTAGGCTTGTTTCTAACTAGCTCTTATAACTTAACCCATTTCTATTAATCTGCATGCTGCCACATAACTTGTGCCTTTTACCTGTCCTACATGTTCTGCTTCCTCAGTGTAGCTGGCGACTCCCCCTTTCTTCTTCCCAGAGCTCTTTCTGTCCAGTAGTCCCACCTATACCTCCTGCCTAGCGATTGGCCATTTAGCTTTTTATTAAACCAATTACAGTGACATATCTTTACACAGTGTAATCAAATATCTCACAATAGTGCCTCTCCAAACTTTCTACCAACTGAGCTGCATCCCCAACCCTCAACTATATTTCTTAAAAACACCCTGTGCTTAATATTTTACATTAATAATTGAACTGGCATACATACAAATTCAAAGATGTTTAAAATTGCATTGCTGTTAAATGAACTGTAACCACAGTATCTTGTTTACTTTGCCGCCATGGTCTTATTAACTCACTGATTTTTTTTTCTTTTTAATAGACTATAAGATATTTGTATTTCTTTTTAGGCAAACAATTGTATCTTGTAGGTCATTTCTGGCTTCAAAATTTGTTCTTATTTTTATCCTCTGATGTACTTAGCAGCTTCTCTGCTCTTTAGTTTCTTTTCTTAAAAAAAAAAAAATGAAAAAACTGGTTAGTAAATTTGAATACTAGAAATTAGCTTTCCTTTTTTTTCTGAGATGCTCTTAAAGTGTTTCGTGTGTTTGTTCTTTAACATGTAGCTGGAATTACTCTTTATTGTTTATTGTAGGAGATTGAAAAGCCAGTAGCAGTTTCTGAGCTCTTCACAACTTTACCAGTTGTACAGGTAGGCGGTTTACTGTTTAAGTGTAGAGTCTGTTCATTAATTCACACATGCCCACCCTCATGAGGTGTTCTCTAACTTCAGCAGCTTCTGCTTTCCACCAGGTCCACCTTCCCACTGGGGCTCATCTCTTCCTGAGTTTCTTACTGTCCATCAGTGCTTGTTTGGTATCCTCCTAAAGTCTGGCAGCTATTAAGTTATCTCATCGTGTAGTTTACTAGATGTACATAGTATTTTCTTCTGCTATTATAAATACCTGTAGAACAAGCATGCTTTGTTGATCTTCACTGTCCTTTGTAACTTTTATTATTTTCCATTGATAAAAAAGGAAATGAATCAATTGCTTTTTATTTTTTTTAATAATGTATTTTTGTTTGTAGGGAAAATCAAGACCAATTAAAATTTTAACTAGATTGACAATTATAGTTACAGATCCGTCTCACTGTAATGTTTTGGTGAGTTCATTATTTTTCTACATTTGACCTTCTAAACTATGTTAACTAACATTATCACATTTTATCTCACCCCATTCTCCCTCAATCTCAATTTGTATGCCTCAAATCTATGACACCTGACTGCTTTCTCTGTGTATAGAAGCTGCACTATGTAATATGTTTCTTCCAAAAAGTTAGAAGGTACCAATGGACAGAGAAAAAATACTATACATTATTCCAGGGACTGTACATTTTGAATGTATTTTTTCATTCTCATATTCAGTATCAGGCTTGAGGTTTTCCCTGTCAAGCAATAACTGTGTTTTACTGATATAGTCTCCTTTCTTAGAACAAAAGTATTTTCTTATACATCTGGCATTTTAATTTTATTGAGCAGAATTTTCATTGTGAGCTTATGTGTCACAGTCATGTGAATTATCCACAACAAATGAAATAGTCTTATCTGGCTCTATCTAAGAAAAATGCTGATTCCATTGATGGCTGTTGTTTTTTTTTTTTGTTGTTGTTGTTGTTTTGGGGTTTTTTTTGGTTTTTCGAGACAGGGTTTCTTTGTGGCTTTGGAGCCTGACCTGGAACTAGCTCTTGTAGACCAGGCTGGTCTCAAACTCACAGAGATCCGCCTGCCTCTGCCTCCTGAGTGCTGGGATTAAAGGCGTGCACCACCACCGCCCGGCATTGATGGCTGTCATAGTTAGGATTTATCTTGTCATAAAACACCATGACCAAAAGCAACTTTGGCAGGAAAGTGTTTATTTCAGTTTGCAGTTTCACATTATAGTCCGTCATTTCATTAAAGAAAGTCAGGGCAGGAACTTGAGGCAAGAACCTGGAGGGAGGAACTGGCACAGAGGTCCTGAGGAATGATGCTTTCTATCTTGCTCCTCATAGTTCGTTCAGTGTGCTTTTTTTTATAGCCCCCAGGACCACCATCCTAAGAGTGGCACTGCCCATAACTAGCTGGCCTTCTCACATCAATCATCATTCAAGAAAATGCACCACAGGCTAGTCCAATAAAGGCATTTTCTCAATTAAAGTTTCCTCTTCCCAGATGCCTCTAGCTGTCAAGGTGACATGCAATTAGCCAGCACAATTGACTTCCTGTCAGCTTCACATGCAAACATCACTGTTAAACCATAACTTTCCCATCTTGTTCATCCCTGGGATCTCACATATGTAATAGTATCATAACATAAAACTTTCCAACTTTTAAAATTCCTACAGTCTTTACAAATTCAACACTCTAAAACTTCAGTTTTGCCTTCCATCTCAGCTCTCAGAAGGCAGAGGCAGGCAGATCTCTGAGTTTGAGGCCAGGCTGGTCTATAGAACAAGTTCCAGAATAACCAAGGATACACAGAGAAACCCTGTCTCAAAAACAAATAACAGGGCTGAAGAGATGACTTGGGTTAAGAGCACTGGCTGCTCTTCCAGAGGTCCTAAGTTCAGTTCCCAGCAACCACACAGTGACTGACTCACAGCCATCTCTAATGGGATCTGATGCCCTTGTCTGGCATGCAGGTGTACATGCAGAGCATTCATACAAAAAAACATAAATGATTAAAAATTTTTAAAAATTGAGGAGTTTCTTTAAAATATCCAAAGTCTTTTTCAAAGTTCAATCTTTTCTAAAATATCCAAGTTCTCTGTAAAATTCCTCAGTCTCTTAACTTTGGGCTGTGTAAAATAAAAAGTAAGTTACATTGCGTCTTACTCCAGGAGCTGGAGGCCAGCTGTTTTCCTGTCCTTTTCCCATACACACAAGGCTGCAAGCTTACAGTACCTTCTAGAGCTCAGTAATAGTTATTGTCATGGGAAAAAAAGTTTATCCACATGTAAATAGATTAATAGCTTTGTACAATATAAAACTGTCTTGGCATTTACTCATGGTTCTATTTCTTTAAAAAAGGTGACATTTCTCTTTCTCGTCTGAATGGTTTGAAATCTGGGTTAGAAAGAACTTTTGTTCCCTGAAAGGCTCCTACCTTTGTTGCGTCAGTCACAGAAATCCAGCCACAATCAGTGACTCAAGTTCATACTCTCCTGTGTCAGCTCTTGAGTCAATCGTGAACACAGGGCTTGCAGCCAGGTGTGGTAGCTCAGACCCCAGCACTCAGCAGGCTGAGGCAGGAGACTGGTTTAAGTTTGAGGATGTTGAGTGTTGCTAGATGACCAGGCTTCTGTTTATATATTTTGTTGCTGTGTGATAACATTCATTTTTGTCTTATAGAGAGCAACTTCTTCAAGGGTCCGGCTGTATGATATTGTTGCAGTGTTTCCAAAAACAGAAAAACTTTTTCATGTAAGTGACCGGTGAAAGAGAATAATGTTTCTCTTTAGTCTGCTGTTATACCACAGTAGATGCCTCTGTTCCTCTCTGTTCTAGTTTTGCCTCTGTTGCTATAATAAAATAACTGGACAAAAAGCAACAGGGGAGAAAGGATTAGTTACCGTTCATTGTTACAGAAAATCAAAGCAGGAATTTCAAACAGCTGCTGATCATACTCTGTTCCGTTCTTCAGGACACCACCACCACCACACCCCTGACTGGGGAATGCTGCTGCCCACAGTGGGCTGTCTTCCCTCATTGATTGTCTTAGTTAAGGCAATTCCTCATAGACATAATCCATGGCCAGTTTAACATAGATAGTCCCTCACTGAGACTGTCTTCCCAGGTTTAAGTGTTTATCTAATTATTCTTTGTCAATAAAAACTCAGGAGTCAGATATCAAGTTAAGAACCTCAATGATCAGAGAAGCGGCCGAGAAGCAACCAGTGACTTCCTCTCTCTCCCCTCCCCTTGCAAAAGGACCAAGCATATTTCTAAGCCCCACCCTACTACCTCCTGTGTCTGTCTATATGTCCTCTGTCTTCCAAAACCTCTCTGGCAAATTTTGGTCAGCTAGTAGCTAGCTCCACTCTCTGATTCAAAGTAAACTTTATTGTCATTCTCGGGAGTATCAGAGTGTGATCAAACTTTCCCACAACACCAGATGATTCTGTGTTGTGTAAAGTTTACAATTAGAGCTAACCGTTTGGTGTGGAGGTCCTTCTGTCTATGTGTTGCTTTTATTGGTTAATGAATAAAGAAACTGTCTTGGCCTGTGATAGGGCAAAAGAACAGAGCTAGGTGGGGGAAACTAACGTGCTGGGAGAAAGAAAGGCGGAGTTGGAGAGACTCCATGATCTGCTGCCGGAGATAGACACGCTGAAAATTTGCTGGTAGGCCACAACCTCGTGGTGATTCACAGATTAATAGAAATGGTTTAAATTAATATGTAAGGGTTAGCCAATAAGTAGCTAGAGCTAATGGGCCAAGCAGTGATTTAATTAATACAGTTTCTGTGTGATTATTTTGGGGCTGGGCAGCTGGAAACAAATAAGTGGCCCTCTCCTGCAACAATCGTCAGAGGCCCTATCTGGAAACTTATTGTTTTCTGTTTGCACTCAAAAGTCATGCGGTTTCATAGGGGCAGATTTAAGTGACATGTCAGTTTGGCTTTAGTCATCCTGATAGACATTTAATGGATTCAGTGTGGAAGAGCTCATGAATTTTCTCCTGTTTCTTTCTCTATACTTTGTTCATTTGAAATTGCTCCTTGGTAAATTCATCCCTTTCTATTTAGTAACCACTTCAGTTTCTAGCCTTATCTACTCCTGCCTTTGATAGAAGAAAAAGGCAAGTGCCTCTCTGGTCCAGGTTTCTCCTTTGCCAGCTCTGAGATATAACCCATATATATGCCAGTGAGAGTGTCATCCCTTAGTTTTCCAGAAATCCTCAAAATCACTATAAGCTAATATGATTCCCTTTCCTATTCTTGAGATCCTTTGTTAATTGAATTCCTCTTATTCTATTAGAGTTTCCTGTTGATTTTTCAGAAGAGAAGGATTTTAGCACGTGAGCTCATTTTGTCCTCAAGATAGACTGCCCTGTTCTTTCAAATGATTACAGTGGGCAAAAAAGACTGAAATACTCTTTTAAGGATTGTTTTTAAGGAATGCTTCTTTTAAGGACTACTGAGGAAAAAAGAAGCATAATTACTTTTAGATGGAATTATGAATATTTTTCCTAAAGTCTCAAAAAGGATCCATCTAACAAATTAATATTGCAGGAAAAAATACTGGTTTTACATCTTTTTAATTTTACACTTTTTTCTTTTAACTATAGTATTTTTGTTGTTTATTTTTGAGATTATAACTTAATTAGGTTTTTCTCTTCCCTTTTCTTCCTCCAAATCCTCCCATATACCCTTCCCCATTCTCTTTCAAATTCATGTCATCTTTCTTCTTTTTGTTGTATACATATCTGTATTTGTATATACATATATATTTCTAAATATAACCTGTTGAGTCCATATCATATAAATGTTACTTGTATGTATGTTTTCAGAGCTGACCGTCTTTTAAGCAAAATTTGTACTAAAATTATAGACAGAGCTTTTTACCCTAAGTTTATCCAGTAGAGGGAGCCATTGACTAAGGAGAATGATGATATGTCCTAGGTTAATTGCTAATTATGTTAATAGAGGGAAACACCAGAGAACCACAGATTATCTAGGCTGCCTGTGTGCGAACACACACTCCACAGCACCTGGTTTTTGGTGGCTTCTTTTATGAAATGAAAGATTGTATTAATTCTCCAGTATTTGATTATAGATTAAGGAATGAGTAGAAGCAAATACTTAATCATCAAAGACCTCTGGACCAGCTGTGCTGCGCAGGCCTTTACTACCAGCACTTCAGAGGCGGAGGCAGATAGATCTCTGTATTTGACACCAGCTTGTTTACATAATGAGTTCCAGGACAACCACCATACCCGGCAGGGAAGTAGCTTTAAAAAGTTTTGGTTTTGTACTGCTCCTGAAATCTTTCAAACCTTGCCTTTGCAGGATGCTGCTGTAGAATGTTTGCATGAAGGGAGCATCTCTCAAGAGATAGCCTAAGTCTTTCGGCTTCAGATTTATCTGGGATTATTATTCAATTGCAGATTATTAGGTTTTATTTACTGAATCAGTCACTGGAAATATGGCCTAGCCAGCCATTTGTCTTAGTTTTTAGGTGAATTTTGTGTGTGTGTGCAGTTGAGAGCTACTGTTAATGGCAGGCCGTACTTTTCCTTGTGTAGTAAGTGCTGATGCCAGTGAAACACCCAGGGTGAAGGGATGCTGAGCCCTGCCCTCCTGTGCCTTGTGTTCCACAGCAGCAAAAATATGCATATATTTGTACATTTTTGTGGGGACAAATTTTTTTAAAACTATCATATATGTCTCTGCCCCTCCAAAAAAAAAAGTTAAAGATGGCTAAGTGAATTCATATACAGTCTACCAGTTTTCAGAGAGAACTGAGATACTTAGCTCCAAAACTATTTTAGACATAATTAAGTCATTTTAATGATTTGGGGAATCTTAGATTAAGCCTCCCCAGTGCTAGGAATATGGGCATGTGCCTCTGCTTCACATAGTTCTTTGAGTGACCCAGTTGAACACTTAGATTGATGAAAAGTTAAATCACAGAGTACTTTAGTTTGGAGCATTTTAAATTCAAGAGGTCAGAGGATTCCAAATGAAACTCCTCTGTGGCTGAAAGCTCTTTACAATGCCTGTCCTTCAGCCAATGCAGATCCATTGTTTAGCTGCCTCCCCCCATAGGAAAGAGGAAGAAACAAAATGTATGACGAGAAGGAACCCAGTTCAGCTTTATTAGGGCAGTCATTTAAAGCCATCTTTTCATTAAAACTAATTATGTTCATAATAATAAATTTAAACACCACAGAAGTATATGTATAAAAAGCATGCTTCCCAAACTAAAATTTCTCCAGAGGCAGCCAGTACTGACTTTCTTGTGCATCGCCTAGAAATACCTTCCCCAGCTAACACTTCTTGCTTGTTTACTTCAGAGGCAACCACCGCAAGCATTCTTTAGTATTTTTTCATAAATGTTTTAACCTATTTCTTGAACTCATTGTCCCCTGCTTTTCACTCTTTCCTTCCTGTCACCATGCTTTTTTCCTTTACAGTGTGTGAGTTCCATAATTACAAATGTGCCTACCTCATCCTTTAAACATTGGCACATTCTGTCCTATAAGAGACCAAGGGGATTGTAATTTACTTAAGTAAAATGGAATTTTTTTTAATCTTTCCTGCCTTTGTGATTGGTCTGGCAATGACTGTTTTTGCACTATTGTCCTTAGTCTGTTTGGAATTTATAGCTATAGAATATAATAAAGTCCCTATACGATATGTCTCTATGGGCGATCGTGCTGATATGAACATATGAATTGTTACTGTTTCCTGGGGCTGTGACTTGGTGGTAGAGCATTTGGCATGCTCAACACCCTGGTCTGGTCCTCAGCAACAATGGAGTGAAATATTGATGTTCTTGTCATCATGACCTTCACTGTGCTCCTAAAAGTGGACAGATGCTGAACTCAACTCCATTCCTCTGCAGAACTTTTCTTCATTCCGAGAAAGGTCTCTGTTGTTCTCTGTGAGTTAGACAGCTGGAGCAGTTGGGATGGGCAGATGCTTTAGGAGCCAAGAGTTTCTGCCAAAACAACATAGTTTCCCAGGCTTACCATGTAACTAGGACCATCCTCAAACCAGATGGTCTCTGCTGACCACTAAGCCATGGGGCTGGGGCAAGAGTGACCAGAGCTGGCATTCTGAGGAAAATGGGTGAGATGTGACATCTGTCACTGCTGAAGAACTGTGCCCATCCTACAGGCATTACCAACATTTTGTTTCCCCTTGCTCCTTACACCACACTTTCCTGTTCTTGCGATAGGCACTGGCTCACCAAGTTTGCTCATGAAGACTGTATGAATCAGCATTCTTTTTTTGTTTGTTTTTTTTGTTGTTGTTGTTTGTTTTTTGAGACAGGGTTTCTCTGTGGCTTTGGAGCCTGTCCTGGAACTAGCTCTTGTAGACCAGGCTGGCTCGAACTCACAGAGATTCACCTGTCTCTGCCTCCCAAGTGCTAGGATTAAAGGTGTGCGCCACCACCGCCCGGCATGCATCAGCACTCTAAGTAGGGGTGGGTTTCTTTGTTTAGTTTTTCCTATGTGTATGAGTATTTGCTGCATGTATTTATGTGCATCACATGTTTGCCTGATGCCCAGAGAGGACAGAAGAGATTGTTGGATCCCCTGAAACTGGACTTATGGATAGTTGTGAACCATCATGTGCCTTCTGGGAACTGAACCCAGCTCCTCTGAAAAAGCAACAAATAGATGCTCTTAACTGCCGAGCCATCTCTCTAATCTCAACAGGGACATTGCCAACATGGTACAAAACAGCCAATCTTTCTACCTCGAAATCAAGTAGTGGCTGAATGAATGCTGTCTAGGTCTCCCCGGCAGTATCTTCTGACTTGCTCTCTAATCTGTCCACCAGCCAATTTGCTTTCCTCTCTAATTTTTCTGTTTCTCCTGGCTGCCTTATCTGTTTCATTTATTCTGTGTGTGGTTTGTACAATTACTTTCAAAACTCTTTAGGGGTGAGTGGAGGGAATAGATCAACAAGCAACGATGAAAACGCACTCATTTGATTTCTCTCAGCTCTGCTTTAACCCTTTTAAAACTGTTTGTTAGTATGTGAACAAAAGGCCTTCAGCCACACCGTGCTGTTTCTTAGCCACCGTACAGTCTTGTTGGAACTATCATCCTGGACAATTCCTGGTGAAATGTGCTTACTAAATAGCTTGTGGAAAAGATGGACCATGCATGCATTCTTTTTGACTTTCCAATTCCTTGGATTTTGGAACAATTACTTGCTGCTTTCTGGAATAACTAAAGTAATATTCTAGATACTGATTCTAACTTACCAATTCAGTCATATATAAAAAAGCTTTATGAATTAGAGGACCTTTGGGCCCTGGCATTTGAGAATTAAACCATCAAAGCCAAGTCTGGAAGAGTAGTAAATAACTGACCTTGTAATAAGCTTGTTAAACAGTTAACACAGAACCGTCATGATGCCTGTAGTAAGCCCTACCATTTATGTTTCTGTATGTTGGCTATGACCATGCCTTTCATTCCACTGCATGCCAGTTTTCTGTTAATCTATTTTTTTCTTCTTGACAGGTTGCTTGCACACATTTAGATGTGGATTTAGTCTGTATAACTGTAACCGAGAAATTACCGTTTTACTTCAAAAGACCCCCTATTAATGTGGTAAGTGTTGTTCTTTCTGCTCTAAACTTGAATCTGTAAGAAACAGTGTCTGCAGACTAGAAAAGAAGCTAAAGAAACCTATGTTCTTGGTAATTGGAACAGATTCAGAAAAGAGAATTTTGGTTTTATAAGCTAACTAAAAGAGAAAATTTAAAATAGAAAGTGTCTAAGCTGGGAGCCACAGGGTAGCTCAGTGGGTAAAGTATTTGCTGTGCAGACATGAGGCTAGGAGTGTGGATCCCAGCACCCACACTAACGCCAGCAGTGTAGCAGCCTGCTCATAATCTCAGCATGGGGAAAACTGAGACAAGAGCAATCTGGTGGCTAGAGAAACTGAATCAGCCAGCTCTGGGTTCAAGTGTGAGGCCCAGAACCTGATGTCTCCATCTGGCCCACACATGCTGTTCTTGGACACACACACACACACACACACACACATACACACACAGAAAATATCTAAGATGATTATGTGGTACTCCTGGTTATGCAAGAGGCACTTGAGCCAGAAGTTCAAGACCAACAGCAATACACTGAGATCTTGTCTACCCTCCCCCACAACCAAAATATAATGAATAAAAAGGATACTGTTAACTATTAAGGTTTCTTTTTAAAGACTTAGGAATTCAAATTTATGAAGAACATTTCTCAAGTTGATATTTAATGATGATAGCTATTTAAAACCTCAACATTGCGTTAAGATGGAAAAGAAAAGGTGGAAAAAAGAGCCACGTGTGGGGGTGCATGCCTTTAATCCCAGTACTTGGGAGGCAGAGGCGGATGGTTCTCTGTGAGTTTGAGGCTAGCCTGGTCTACAGAGAGAGTACCAGGATAGCCAGGGCTACAAGCGAAACTCTGTCTTGAAAAAAACAAAACAAGCAAACAAAAAGTAACAAGAAAAAGAAAAGATAAAAGAAGATAGGAGCCCTTGAGACACCTGAAAACTGTGATACAAAAGGAAATGGTGTGAAATCCCCGGGAATGGTGAGTGAGATTACAGCATGTGCTGTGGCGTGCAGCTCCATGCAGAGCCGTTCCAGCAGGGCAGCCGTGTGCTCAGGGTCCTGAGATGTTTTCTCATTACCCTGCCATGTAAGCTTCTCTTTTCCCTGTACCCTTCATCTTCCACCTGCCATGTTGCCTTCTAAGTCTCACACCCTCCCCACCCCCATTTTCATTATAGAAGGTGGTATTGCCTCACACCAGTAATTGATTTGGTAGTTTTGAGGTCACTGCAGCTGGTAACTATTTGCTTTGCTAGCCAGAACATAGGAATACTGTGTAGCATAGTGACTTCCAGAACTTAGTTTGTCTCCCTTTTTCCTAAAAAATTTCTGCTTGATCCTGTGTATTGGGCAACAGTGACAGTTACCTGTTTGGTAACAGGAAAACATAGATGACTTGTATTCTAACCCTGGACTTACGCTAGTAAGAGGGCTTTGGAAAAGTGCCAGAAATGTGTAGGGACAATTGGAAGAGCTCTTCTGAGTGTGCGGCAGAACCTGAACCCCAACTGGGATGCTGGTAGCACTTAAGAAGTGAGCTTTTTAAACCCCAAGCATCACATACCTCAGACTTGGGGATCTATGTCATTCATCAGCTCACTTCTCAGAAATGAGAAATGAAGACTGTCAAGTCTTCCAGCATCAGTCACAGGCTTCAGACAGGTCTAATTGTGCCTGTCGGGTAAGATCTGTGTGCTCCACTCATGGGAACAGCTCCAAGCGCTTGCTGCCTAGGTACTGTTAGGTACAAAGGACCAAAGTTTATGGTCATCTCTTTTGAGTTGAAAAGATAATCTCTGCCTTGCAAGTTTGCCTCTACTTTTCACTGGTCTCAGACTGCCAGTACAGCTCACAAAATAGCTTCCTGGAGTTAGACAGCTCAGCCACTGTGCATAGTTTTTGTTACATTTAACATTTTACCTTAATAAAATAGGAGGCCCATTTTCTAGGCAGTTTGCCTGAATAAGCTTATGCACAGTTCTGTGACCTTGGGTAGGAGGAAATGGTAACATGTGGTCAAAACATGGAAAGGAGCAGTGCACACCATCTAATGCCTTGTGGCACATGACAATGGTCAGATTCCTAGAGACGTATGTTAGTGAGGGTTTATAATGGAGTCTCTCGTGAGCATGCCTTACCATGAAAGCAGCCTCTGAGCTTCCATACTATACCAGCTGTGCCAAGGCTTTTCCAAATACCCTAGTGCTAGCTGACCTATGAGACCTTCCTTTAATATGCTATTGAATCGGTATATCTAAATTAGCAGTAAGAATTTTGGGGAGTCTGGCCAAGATGCTTGTTATTAGTCATTAGGTGGTTGTCAATGTTGGGCAGGAACATATGCACGAGGGAAGTGGAGTACTAGGGTAACATTAGGAGAGTGGCCTTCACAGCAGGCACCAGGACACCATCACCTGCCAGTTCCATCTGGAAGTGCAGAAAAGTTGCTGAGTGTTTGATACTTCTTGGCATGATTTCTACATTTTCACTTTAGAAATTCTGAAAAGTAAAAAAAAAAAAAAAAATGACAGGAGGGATATGCAATATTTAACAGTGTCTGTTTTACACAGACACAACCGTATGAACATTTTGCATATGTTGCTTAATAAAAGCTAGATGGAGGTGTGGACAGAAGGCTGCATAAGATTACATTTAGTCTTCATCTGGTGTATAAGTCTGCAGTGTGAGCTGGCTAGGAAGCAGGAAAGTTCCTGTTAATTTATTCACTTACTGTCGTGAAAAAGAGAAAACTAGAGCAAGGTGCCCATATTTTTGTTTGGGTAAAATTGTACTGTATAGGTGTGTGCAGCAAGGCAGTGAGTCTGTCAGGGTAGAAACTGTGGTGTGTGCACACAATACACACTTCTAAAATTTAATGAAACAGCAACTTGCACTTTATGATGGCCAGGAAATGAAAGGACAAGGTCAAGGTCCTGACATTCTTCCCAGTAGCATACCCCAAAAGATATTTCTTCCTTCCTTGAGGTTTGTATCAGTTGTTTTCATCGCTGAAATGTAACAAAAGCAGTGTAATGGAGAAAGCATGTGTGTCTGCTCAAAGTTTGTGGGGTACAGTTCATCACAGTTGGGAAGGCAAGGCAGCTGGCAGCTGTATGGTGACGGCAGTGCAGCTTCAGCATCTTACATGGAGATGCAGAACAGGAGGCAGGGTAGTCTGTAAAACCTCAGTGACCCACTTCTAGCAAAGTTTTACTTTCTAGAGGTTCCACAACCTCCCAGAACAGTGCCATCAGCTGAGGACCAAATGTCAAGCACATGGACTCATGGGAGACATTTACACATTCCAAATACATTATGACTGCAAGTCTGAAATCAAGGTGTGAGCAGGCTGTACTCCTTCCAAAAATTTTTAAGGGAGCCTTTCTTTTGAGTCTTCCAGGCCGGCGGTGACTTGTTGACAGGTAGTGCCTTACAGCCACAGTAGCGCCATTCTCGGTCCTTGTCATCAGCGTGCTTTCCTGTGAGTCTTGTAAGCCATCTTGTAAGAACACCAGTGAGATTAGGAGCTACTGCTTTCAGTATGACCTCCTCATCTTGGTTATACCTGCACTGGCTGTCTCCAAAAACAGTCTGAGATCTGAGAGCCTGCAGGTTAGGATCTCATGTAACATATGCTGACCCACTCTAGTGTTTGTTTATCCTCCTGGTAATTGGAAACAGCCCACATCTATTAGAAGCTTATGAAACGCTGTACCTATTGCACCCCTACAGTAAATGCTAGGCAGCTGTAAAAGAAAATGAAATTTACAAGAAGACATGGGAAAGCTTTCAAATCAGGCAAGATAAGAACTTAACAGGCTACCTTTTAAGTAAGAAAAGGAAACTGGCGTGTATTCACAGTTGCTTGTGAAGAAGCAGGGGAGCACATAAGAAGTGCATAAAAGCAGCTACAGCAGTGGGGTAGGGCAGTCAGAGCACATGCAAGGAGGACTTGCTCCTTCCTTCTGTGATTGGATCGGTGAGTCAGGAGATGATGAAATCTTAACAAATGATACGCTGGAAGGCTGTCTACCCTGAGTTCAGAGTAGGCACTGATTTTTAAGGCAAGCAATCAGCATGCTGCCCTGGAATAAACTCTTGGATTCCATTCTTCCTTCTCCAAAGCTTAACTTAAATTTTTAGTGCTTGCAATCTTCTTACCAGAATCTCCTGATCCAATTGTCACAGGCTGCCCTTGGTGACATCATTGTGACTATTATTTCTCCTTAGTATGAAAAAACTCTCATCCTCTGCCTATTCAGGCACTTCTGTTCAGACATGAGAACAAAAGCCAATCAGGCCAATGCTGTTATTCTCTGTAAAGACATTGTTCTGAACAATCATATGATGTACTTACAACAATTTACATAAAAATGCTCTTAGGAGCAGGAGACCAGGTAATGACTGCATTTTATTCATCTAAAACGGTAAAGTTTTATGAAAGAAATATAGCCTTCAATAGCACATTATCTTTAATTTCTTTCTCAAGAGTGTTCTTAGCAACTGATTAATGTACCAAGACCAGAATCATATGTGAAAGGAATTAAGCTGGTAATTCTATCCTATTTTCCCCAGTCCTCTCCCTCAAAGGGGTTTTATTTTGTTGTGATTCCCAGACAGCTTTAAAATTTAAATTGACTCAGCTAGAAACCCTCAGGGATCTGATCATCCACACCACATTGCTCACATCCCTCACATCCTTAATTCCTGTCCTAATCCTACTGCCCTATGCTCTACCCCTGCAACTAGAAGGTGGGGAAATTAGTCAGGCTCCTTTGTCCAATTAGAGTTAGCAAAAGAAATAGCTTAATTCTCTTCGTTGCAAACCTCTCCTTGCTCGCCTGCACCAGAAGTCTGAGAAGGTCTCGGCTTTGACAGGTAGTGAGTGGTGTGAACACATCTGTTATGAGTAGACAATCACTGCAGCCTTTGACAGTAGTGAGTGGTGTGGATACATCTGTTGTGAGTGGACAGTCACTGCAGCCTTTGACAGTAGTGAGTGGTGTGAACACATGTGTTGTGAGTGGACAGTCACTGCAGCCTTTGGCCTGGGAAGCTGCATTATGTACTGGTGAATTTCACTCCCACGCTTATGCCTTGTAGACTTTCCAACCTTAAGAGTACAATGAATGAAAAAGAACTTTTTTCCTCATGAAAAGACCAGGCCCATATAGCAAGCTGGGCAAGTCCTGAAGGGCCCAGATCTCTTTCACCTTTCCTGAGCTACAATGAACCTTAAACAATGTTACTTAAACAGAATGGGCTGGGACATGTACGTCTCAGCCACAGTTCTTTTCCAAGTACCTCAGCCTCCTCGGACATAGAGGTTAGTCAGCCATGGCTGTTGTTCTGCCCTTCAGTAGTGTGGAGTAAGTGACTTAGCTGTAAGGGTTCCCATTCCTGCTCACCAGACCCTTCAGATCCTCTCCTTCTTTTCCTTCATTCTTGGGTCAAGTTGCTCAGCTCCTTGTTGGCTCAGTTTCCCTGCATGTGGGAAGCACATCCTTTTCCGTTCATGGAGTAGTAGCCCTCTGCGCCTCTGCACTGAACTGACTTTGTGTCCTCACCCCCTCTGATTCCTGTTTGTGCAGTTACCTTCCCGAAACTAACATAAGCTCTGTCAATCAAATAGAGTCTTGTGTCTGTTTTCCTTACTTTGGCTTGGGGTGCAGAGGTGTGGGGTCCACCCCCTTTGTTTAAGCCGGTCCCTTGCTATATAGGAGGTGTGCATAGAGGGGGAAGGAACGTGAGAGACTCGTCAATGTGCTTGTCTTTGACAGTTTCCATTTGTCTTTATTCCTGGTGAAGGCAATTGACCGAGGTTTGGGCTTTGAACTTGTCTATGGCCCTGCTATCAGAGACGCCACGATGAGAAGGTACACAATTTCCAACGCCCTCAGTTTGATGCAGATCTGCAGAGGAAAGGTATGGTCTCAGAGCCAAGGACACTGAGGTTACTAGTGATGGCTGGTGCTGTCAACTCTTCCTGAGTCTTTAAATTCCTCCATTTCAATGAGTCCTGCTGGGCTTTGTAAAAACTGCCAAGGGAAGCCAGGCGGTGGTGGCGCACGCCTTTAATCCCCGTATTTGGGAGGCAGAGGTGGGTGGATCTCTGTGAGTTCAAGGCCAGGCTGGTCTACAGAGTGAGTGCCAGGATTGACTCCAAAATTATCTTGAAAAACCAAAACCAAACCAAAACAAAAAGCTTCCTAGGGGAGAAGTAAGATATGGTGGGAAAAGATATTTGAAAAGCCTTTATTTTTCATGAGGAATTTGCAGTTTGCTACCATGAAAAGCCTCCTCTAGATAATGGTTGTTATCCCTGAGTGAATTAAAGATCCAGCTTTTAAACTTCATTAATCTGCACAAATAAAATTTGTTTATGAAGCTTATTCTGCCTATTGTTTTGGCTGCCTTGGGTGTGAGAGTTTTCAGTATTCGCACATGAATTATTTACCTTACCTTTAAAAGAAGTTGGTACTTGAGCCTTCAATGCTAAAGAGGGGTTGCTGGTCATTCGCATTATGCAGTTCTTGAATTATTTTATCAGTTGTAAGATTAATGTTGCGCACTTTCTGTTTTATAGAATGTAATTCTGTCCAGTGCTGCAGAGAGGGTAAGTATGGCATATAGTGCTTTGTCTTTGTAAGACTTCACTGCGTTTTTAGAATAACTGAAATAGCAGTGTAATGTATTGCCTATTTATGCTTTAACTACGTTTGCCCATAACAACTGCTAAAATGTATCCCATTCGTTTGGGCTTCAGGTTTTGCCTATATATACTTATATTTGTGGGTTAATTAGAATAAAGTGAGTTTATTTTTTTCCCTTTACCTTGTTAAAAATGCTTTTCATGATTTATTTATATTTTTAGAAACCTATCACAATTATAAGAACCTTATGAAGTTTACCTATTTGAATACTTAGTTGTATCTTATTTATTGTAAATAGTTAAAATGTTAATAACATTTTATTTTCCATTTTTCTTCTTTTAGCCTTTGGAAATAAGAGGACCGTATGATGTGGCAAACTTGTATCCTCTTAGTGTTCTTTTTAAAAGTATAAAAGCATGTTCATATTAGGTGAAGAGGTGCATGCGTCAATTAGAGAACTTTCAGGAGTCATTTCCCTCCCATCTTGTGGGTTCTGAGCGTCAAATTCAGATCATCAGAGTTGGCAGCAGGCACCTTTACCTGCTGAGCCATCATACTGGACTGGAATTTTCCCTTAGAAAATTGAATCAAAAGTGGTTTTAAAGTTTAGCCTAATGTTTTCTTACCCTTTAGTTATAAATTTACTGATCAATAGCCTCAGAAGCAGATTACAGCAGGCTGTAAACGTCCTCATCCTTCTGGTGGTTTTGAATTAAGCAGCAGAACCGAGAAACAAGGGGCTCTCTCTACATGACAAAGACAGTTAAATGGGACCCTCAGATGTAGGTTTCCGTTAGGCTAAGACCTGCCTAGAATTAGTGTGTGTGCCGCTGGCCAGGTGAGCTATCGTTTTCATTTGTGTTTGTGTTGGCTCATATCCTTGGCTGACTCTGGATTGAAATCTTTAATAACCCTATCAGAGGGCTGCTGTTTGGGCTGTCTGAAAGCGAAGCCAAGGCTGCCGTGTCCACAAATTGCCGAGCTGCATTTCTCCATGGAGGTGAGCATGGTCATGTTAGAGTCAGGTCACTATCGAGCAGTTGACACACATCTGCTTTTATTGTCCTTCCTGCAGAGTCCCTCCAAGACCATTTTTTCTCAGCCAGTTGTAAATATTCACTCTGCTCCTTGCCCTCCCGTTAGACTTTACTTTCTATAGTGTATGCATTGTGTATAGTTTGCTTTGCAGGAGTAAACACTAAATGTGTTATTTCAAACAGCACAGTGTCCTCTGCCTGCATCTTCACAGGCTTTTAACATCCATCCTGCTTGCTTCTCTCTGGATGGACTTGCTCCTTGCTAACAATAATGAGTTTCAAAAACAGACATGGGAATAGTAGTATTAGTTTGACAGGATCTAAAAGCACCTGGCTTCAGGCTCACCTGTTAACGGTTAACCCCTGAGAACGTAAGATTGGGTTAATGTGTGTGAGAAAGACCCACTGTGGATAGGACTTCTCCCTGGGTGGAGGTCCTGACTGATGAAGTGGAGGAAGCAAGCTGAGCACTAGTGTTAATAACCTTCTCCCTGATTGTGAATATAGTGTGACCACACTTCCAGCTCCTGTCTCCCTGAGTTCCTATCACGATGGACTCTACCCTTGAGCTGTGGGCTTAAAAACCCATTACTCTCTAAGTTGCTCTTATTGGTATTTTATAACAGGAATAGAAAAACAAAAGAAGCATGCTAAACCATTGAGAAGAAAAACATAAACAGATTTTTAAAACATTTGTTTGAATCAGACTATCTAAAGTCAGTCTGTAACTTTTGCTTTTATTATAACTCAGGGTGCTTCATTTCTTGTTTTGGTTTACATGAACATGTATCTACTGAGTATATATTTTGGGTGTTTTTTACCCCCAAGATGTTTTTAAGTTTTGTGTTACTTTGTTTTATTGTTTATTTGAATATATTGTACTAAGTTACATAAGGCCATTTCCTTCTAACTATAATACATGTACTTTGAACATCTTCCCCCCATACCCCTCTACCCTCTTTTTTCACCCCATTAGTCCCTTTTGTGCATATTACCCACCACTAACACACACGCACACACACACACACACACACACACAGCTGCTATTAGTCTCCTTTGCTCACATCCCCCATTAGTCTTCTTTGTTCATAGTCTCCTCCACTAACCCACATTGGTCCCTTTGTGTGTATCCCCTTGTGCCCCACATTGGTCCCCTGTGTTCCTTAGACAGTTTCCTTAGATTCCTGGGCTTCTGCTTCCGTGTGGTCTGCACATGTATGATTTATGTACCCATGTAAAATGGAAGGCCCACAAGTGAGGCAGAGCCCTCGTTTCCCTTGCAAAGGCTGCTTTTCCTTCTGTTTCCTGGCTGTGCTCTTTCTAGTCGTGTCACCGGCATTTCCATGGTGTTTGTTAGTCCATCCAGGCCGTTGATTCTCCTGTGCGCCTTCATTCCTAATACGTCTGTTTTTAGGTACTAACCCCAACATTTGGAACATTTGAAAATCACTGTTGGGAATCATCTGTGTCTAGTCTCTTAGCATGTTTTTAAGACAGGTTGACTAAATTTAGGTTCAACTCTGCTGCCAAACTGACCTGACCGTGTAAAGTAATTCCTCTTAACAGTGCATAAAGGATTGATAAACCTGAGTGTGATTTTATATGTTTGCTCAGCAAGCATTTGTTAGATGAATGTTGGCTAGCAGGCCATTAGTCGTCAATACAGCACATGTTCAGAGGGATGTTATGATCTACTGAGAGTGGTGGCATATGCTATAAAATGAGATCAGCACAGCCCTCGCTGTGGGAGCAGTACGAGTGACTCCTACATCTGTGCTTGTCATTTGTCCGTCTTTTTACCATACATAACGCAGTTGCTAGACCGGTGCCTATGGCTGGTTCTGACTGCATAGGATGCCATGGAGAGAGCAATGGAGAAGCAGCCCTGCTCTGCAGTTTAACCTAAGAGGTAATCCTTAGGAATGGACCGGATGTTGAAATGCTGCTCTTTGTGCATGTTGGGAAAAATGATGATTATAAATGGCATCAGCACTTATAAGCACTCTGTATGGTTTTCTTATTTACTGTGCTGTAGACCAAAGAAATGGGTTAGTGCTGATTAAACCACTTCTCCTTAAATTGTATCTTACACCAGGTATGGTGATGCATGCCTATAATCCCAGCTCTCAGGAGGCTAAGGCAGAAGGATCATATAGAAGGAGTTCAAGACCAGCCTAGGCTACGTAGTAAAATTCTGTCATTTCTATTTTACAGAAACTAGAAAAACTGCTTTTGGAATTATTTCTACAGTGAAGAAACCTCGGCCATCAGAAGTGGATGATGATTCTCTTCCAGCCAGCAAGAAAGCTAAATGTGAGGGTTGATGAAGGCCCAGTCTCCATCAGCCTCCTCCTCCCATTACAGCTGTGGAAGTAAACTTCTGCTGAGTTGATATTTTCACTAAACTAGAACCAGCAGTCTATCAAACAGCTTTATCTCAGACCATAATAATGGTAAATAAAATCCAGTGAGGCGTTTTCTAAAGACTGGCAGTTCAATTAATTTACATATACTTTAAGATAAAAAGCTTTTTTACCCTTTTTGTGAATAATAAACTATAGTAAGTATACCAAAGTAAGATGTTTCAGTATTTTAAAGATATTGAAGATAAATAAACTAATGTTTTTCTACTTGATACATATGGATTTTGTATTTTACCATCTGAAAAAAGTCATTTTGAAGATTTAAACCCTATTATGGGGGTCACTTTTATCCGATTGATTTTTTTTAACCTCTTCTTTTATGTATTTGTTGACTTAAAGTTCTTCCTAAAGGACTGCTAACCTTATTGAAGCAGAAGAAACACTCACATGAGGTTACTTGTCCCCTTCATTTGCTGCCTTCGAGCTGTGCTTAAATTAGATTCCTCCTTTTCGTTAGAAACTCCTCAGTACCTAATAGTGACTTTCCTATTGGCTATACAGCTCAAAGCATTTGACTCAAAAAAAAAAAAAAAAGAAAAGAAAAGAAAAGCTTTGGAATAATTCATTTTTAATAACAAATTCACCAGGCTGAGTAGAAATTGTTATTTTTGTAAATCCGCATTTATGCTATATTGATGTAAGGACCCCCAAGACATAGTGCAATTAACTGAAAGAAGAATGAAGAGCATTGCTGAGAGCAAACAAGTCATGAGCATCACCAAGCTTTAGTCCAGGAATGTCAGAATATCTCCGTTTCTAAAGTTAGAATTTATCAGTTCTTTTTAATGCTTTATACTTTACCATATTAATAGAAGAAATGAGAGGGAAAAGACTATTCAAATAAATGCCAAAAGATGTGATGAAAATCAATATCTACTCTTAATTCTATACATAACAATGAAAACCCTTGTCAAGTGCCAGGCGTGGTAGTTCCCAACTGTAATCCCAGCACTGGGGAGGCTGGAGCAGGAGGATCACACATAAGTACAATAAAAGCAAGAATAGTGGAGGAATGTCATATAGTACCTCTGTGTGATTTGTGCACGCATGTAAAGCATGACGGCAACTGTAAAATCAGACCTCACTGACTGTTTTCATTGAATACTATTCACAGTGACCAAGATAAGGGTGGGTGGATAAGAAAGCATGGTACATACATTGGTTGTTAACTTTGATAATCAACTTGACAGGATCTAGAATCAACTGCAAGAGAGGCCATGTTCTAGATTAGTTCTAAGGTGGGAAAATTCACCCTGCATGTGAGCGTTACCATTCCACAGGCTGAGGTCCTAGATCTTCATAGAAAGGAGTTATCGTGAAGTTAGCCTGTAGAGGTACAGGCATCATCACTTTCTGCCTCCTGACTGGATGCCCCTAACCAGAGCTTCGTGCTGCAGCTGCTGTGCCTTCTCCATCATGGGTTCTCTTCAGCCATAAAAAAGAGTCAAATCAGGACTCCTGCACCTGCTGCTAGTCATGATGACCTGAACCCCGGGCCCCACGTGTTAGAGGGAGAAAACTGACCTCTGACCTCCACATATACACCATAACATCTCTCCCTCCCCGCAGTGCCCATGTACCCATACACAAATGCATTGTTTTCTTTTATTGAAAGTAGATTTTTGCATAATATATCCTAATTATGGATTTCCCTCTTCTCCCAGTTCCTCCCACTTCCCCTCTTTCATCCCATCTCAGTCTCTTCATTAGAAAACAAACAGGTTTCTAAGGGATAATAATATAATAAAGTAAAACTAACACATTAGAATAGGATAAAACAACAGACGGAAAAGAGCCCAAGAAAAGGCACAAGAAACAGATACAGACATGGGTCCACTCATTTGCGTACTCAAAATTTTATGTATCCATAAAATTTTAAAAATTAAAAAAAAAGAAGAGCCCTAACAAGACATTGTGAGACAAGGACGCTCCAAAGACAGCGCTGAGTTCATTTTCCGCTGGCCTCCGCTGCTTGACTTGCAGCCTGCCCTTAAGAGTGGTTTATTTCCCCAATAAAACTCCGTTGGAGAAAACTAATTTTTTATTTGCAAGTGACTATTAATGAGAGATTGCTTCTGGGTTAGGGATGGGGGCATGTGTTCTTTTAGTTCTAGGCCCCCATCTGGTGCAGACCCATGTGGGCCCTGTGCATGCTGCCTCAGATTCTGGTTTCATACGTGTGTCAGCCCGATTGTATTTAGAGGGCCTTGTTTTCTTGGTGTCCTTTTTTTCCTCTGGCTCCTGCACTCTTTATGCCTCCACTTCCACAGGGTTCCCAGAGCCCTAAGGGAAGACGTTTGATGGGAACATCAAATTTAGGGCTGAGTATTCTAAGGTCTCTCTGCATGTTTGGCTGTGGTCTCTGGACTTGATCCCATCTGCCGAAGGAGGAAGCTTCTCTGATGATGTTTGAGCAAAGCAATGATCTGAGTACAACAGAATATTATTAGGAGTCATTTTATTGCCACTTTTATTTTTTAAGCATAGTATTTGGATTTACACTAGGTCCCTGGAATATCTGTTCTCAGATCCTTGGTCACCCACGGTGTAGGCTCCACTTCATGGCGTGGGTCTTTAGTCAAATCAGATACGGGTTCCTCCACAAGCTTTGTACCTCCATTGCCAACGCATATCTTGCATGCAGGACACCATTGTCGAGCAAAGGGTTTGTGGCTCATTTCTCCTTTGGTAGCATGCAGAGTACCTTCCTATACCAAAGTTGCTGTCGTGTAAGGGTGAAAGGTCTACATAGGCTCCAGCTTGGCTTCTCCATGTTCAATGAGTTGTCTGGGTGTTGCTTTCAGCAATGGAGCCTTGCTGAATGGAGAGCAACCTATAGTCTTGGCAACAGCTTGGGTTGTTTGAGGATTCTCGTGGGGCCCCTTTGGCCAAGAGCTTAAGTAGATGTAACTCAATCTCAGTATTGAAAGCTTCATTTGGTGACAAGATGGCCAGTTGGGGCTCTGTCTCCTTCATTGGCAATTTCATTCCAATCAGCTTTGTGTATGTATATATTTCAGAAAGCTCTTGTATTGGGTTTTCATACTACCCCTCAATTGGTCCTTAATTTTATCTGTCTCTCCCTGTATCCCTTCCCTTGTCCCCCTCTTCCCTCCCAATCTTTACTTGACCCTCTTTTTCCAGTCCCTATCCATCACATCCATAACTATGTGTAATTATTCCATTCCCCCTTTCTAGGGAGATTTATCTGCATCACCCACCCCCAAGTCCCTGACTTTATACCTAATTTCTATGGTTCATTGGATTATAGCTTGATTGTCATTTAGTTAACCACTAATATCCACAAATAAGCAAATACATGCCATATTTGTCTTCCAGGATCTGGCTTACCTCAGGGTGATTTTTTTCTGGTTCCACCCAATTACCTGCAAATTTCTGATTTCATTTTTTTTTAACAACTGAGTAATATTCCCTTGTGTGAATGTGCTATTTTCTCTGCCTGTTCTTCTGTTGAGGAACATCTAGATTGTTTCCAGTTTCTGGCTATTACGAATAGACCAGCAATGAACATGGTTAAGCAAGTGTCTCTATAGTAGGATGAAGCTTCCTTTGGCTATATGCCCAAAAGTGGTGTAGCTGGATTTTAAGGTAGATCAATTCCCATCTTCTTGAGGAACTGCTACACTGATTTCCATAGTGCTGTACAAGTTTGCACTTCCACCAGAAATGGAGGGGGTATCCTTTACTCCGCATGTTCTAGAATGAGCTGCTCACTTTTTTTGTTGTTGTTGATCTTAGCCATTCTGATGGGTGTAAGATGAAATCTCAAAGTGCTTTTGATTCACATTCCCTGATGACTAAGGATGTTAAACATTTCTCTTTTTTTGACTATTTTTTATTACTTTATAAATAATACCATTCAAAATTTCTACTTCCTCCCCTCCTCCCACTTCCCTCCAGCTCCCCCACTCACCTTCTCTCCCTCCTCCTCCAGTCCTTGCCCTGTGGTAAGTCCAAGGCCCTCCCCTCTCCATCCAGGCCTAGGAAGGTGTGCATCCAAATAGACTAGGATCCCAAAAGGCCAGTACATGAAGCAGAGGCAAATCCCAGTGCCATTATCATTGGCTTCTCAGTCAGCCCCAGTTATCAGCCACATTTCAGCCATTTGGGTTTCTTTGTTTGAGAATTCTACTTAGATAGTGGTGGTGCACAGCAGTAGGGTTTGCGGAGGCAGGAGAATTACGAGATCAAGGTCAGCCTGTGCTACAATTTTTTTTTATGATTAAAACAGTAAAACTGACCATCCTACCAAGAACAACCTATGGATTCAAAGCAATCCCCATCAAAATTCCAACATAATTCTTCACAGCTCTTGAAAGGACAGTTCTCAGCTTCATATGGAAACACACATATACTATATGTAATATTCTGTCTCTTTAAAAGAGACAAGCCATGCCCACCCCCTTCCAGCTTCCAGCCTCAGCCTTGCTCTCTCTCTCTCTCTGTCCCCCTCCCAGAGAGGCATCTGCTCACTCTCCTCTCTCTCCCTCTTTCTTTTTCTCTCCTCTCTCTCTCTCCCCCTTCTCCCCTTTTTCCTTCCCCTCAATAACCCACCTAATAAATGTTCAACTTTACTCTTCATGGTATATCTGTCTCTCTCTTTCCACCTGTCTGCCACCACCACATGGCTGGGAACCAGCCTTCCTTGTTTGGTAACCTGTGGCATGGTCTCGACCCCACAGCAAGCTGCCAGGGACCCACAACAAAAGCATTACATTTGGAGTCGTGACTCAGATAGGCTCTCCCACTCCAGTTCCTCTCCAGAGATTGGGATCCTGAACCAGGTTTTTTTTTTCCTACTCCCACCACCAGCTTCTCAGCTTTGATCTGTGAGTCTCCCCCATTCTGCTATGGTTGCTTCCCTTAACTAAAATTGTGTTTGGACTGACCCGGGGTCAGTCAGCCTGCTCTAGCACTGCAAACTCTGTGCAGTGCATTTGACTGGGGATCCAGGGTCCCTTAGATTCTTTTTCTTTTTTTCCATTTCTTCTCTTTTCTTTTTTTCCTCGCTGTAAAAGGCCGCTCAGAGCGGCCTCTGGCCTCTCTGGCTCCTGAGACACCCTGACCAGATCCAGCTAGACCATAGCACCCCACCCAGGGTCAGGGATGCCCGGCCACAGGTCCCTGCAGTGTTCGCGCTGATTCACACCCTGCCCACAGTCGAGAGACATCTCATTGTGCACCTAATGGTGTTTCGCGGGTTTACACAATTTTAGCTGTGGGTAGTGAGCTATCCATATCAGTCTCCCGGCTTTTTTTTTTTTTTTTAATTTTGGCCAGCTTTTTCAATTCCAGCCATGGCATGGTGCAGTTTTTTCGGTTCCAGCCTTTTGCTCCCCTCTGCGGCTTGTGGCAGGGTGGCTCAGCCAGGGCAGATCATACTTCTAGGGTCTCTCTTATTAAGCTTAAAATCCCTGCATCTCAAAAACTGTAACTTTTCCATACAACATGTGACCACTGCCATTTTGACTGGGGTCAGGTGACCTCACTGCCATCTTGGCTGAGAGCCAGGTCATGTGACCAGGTTCTCCCATCTTTACTGAAGTATACCCTGCCTTGCCCCCCAGTTTACTTATGTTTTTGTCTCCAAGTTCCTCTTGCTGACTCTGTTGCATGTATGTTCTATGCAGTGGCATGCCTTTGGTAGGGCCATCCACTTTGCCCAATTCATGTTCACTCTCTGTGTATGTGTGATCATACATGTAACTTAAATGCACCTATGCTTAATGTTATAATTGTTCATTGCATCTCATTTCAGACTACAAAAACAATAAGTCTCATGTTTTAAACTGGTATGTACTTTCAAGTTTCTTGCAAAATATATTAAGCTGTTCTCTACTATTGTCAGTTCTGCCATTACCCTTCTATTGCAAGCAGTTTTTTCTTCTTTCTGTCATTTTACGAGTGGAAATCTTACCTGTTAAGTTGAGAGCCAATGTGGTCAAGCTCAAACCCAGCCTCCAGGCAGATTCTAAACTGTAGTTATACCTAATAAACAGCCCTCAACTGCTCAGAGATCTGGGAAATATGGCATTTATTAAAAAACTTTTCATAACAAAAGAGACAGGTTGGCTCCTAGCAGCAGCATTCTACTTCCTCCAAAGAAGACAGAAGACAAATGGGCACAGAACAACATCCATCTGCAATTTGTTTCAACTGCCAAGCACTGACCACCGGGTAAAACTGCCTTTCATCTAAACTGAAGATCTCCAGACATGGACAGAATTGCTGGAATCGACAGCCTAGCTGCTCAGGTCAAGGTAGGCTTATCTTCCTACAGATTTCTTAGCCCACAGGATCTTCTGGAGCCTGGCAGGCCCTGCGCTGAACAGCAAAAGGCAAATGCAACCTTCAGCGACCATGGAGGACCTTGAGGAGTAGCTCTAGGTGCCAACCAAGTAAGTTCTCTGTCATTTTTTAATCAGTAACTCAAGTAAAATTTTATCCTTCTCAAAGATCTCTGATACAGTTTGACAGCTGAGAGGTTTTGTCAGTTTAAAAGGACAACCTCACCAAACAAATTTCAGATCAAATTTCTCTCTCATGATGCCTTTCATAGTCTTAAAAATACTTTTCATTGTGCAAAAATATTTGTCACAGTCATTCTGACATATGTCTAAAACTTCTGTTTTCACAAACCCAAAGAATTCTTGTGAGTTCTAGGGAGCTGAATTAAAAGATCCACCTTAAACAGGTCAGATACACCCCCCTCGATTCTCTGGTTCTAAAAAAATTTTTTTCTTAAACTTAACTTTGTCCTCTGCTCTGCCAATACCTTAACCAGGTGTAAGAGATACCAGACATTTCCATGCCATAAACACCAGACAGGAGCAAAGAGACCAACCATGCCAGGATGTGGCCAGCACCCAGCCTTCTTTGGTTCCCCCCAAAGACGACACCCACCAATAAGCAGGAAGAAGCCTTGAGAATCTGCTGACCCAATTCCTTTAATCTGTGGTGTCTAATCTCCTGCTTTTTATTATAAAAAAGAGGTGGGAATGTAATGTTCTGTCTCTTTAAGAAGCAAGCCACGCCCATTCCCTTCCAGCCTCAGCCTTGCTCTCTCTCTCTTTCTGTCCCCCCTCTCAGAGAGGCAGCTGCTCACTCTCTTCTCTTTTACTCTCTCTTCTTTCTCTCTCCCCCTTCTCCCCTTTTTCCTTCCCCTCAATAACCCACCTAATATATGTTCAACTTTACTCTACATGGTGTATCTGTCTCTCTCTCGCCCACCTGCCCACCACTGCCACATGGCTGGGAACCAGCCTCCTTTGTTTGGGGACCTGCAGTGTGGTCTCAACCCCGCAGCAAGCTGCTGGGGACCTGCAACAAAAGCATTACACTATAGCTAAAACAAAAATAATGGAACTACTGGAGTTATCACCATCTCTGACCTCAAATTGTACTACAGAGCTAACATTGGAAGGCCTTGCTGGCTAGTCATTTGCAGTCTATCGGCCTGGCAGCTTTTCCAAAAGCTCTGACATGATGACTCCCTCTGTCCCCAGTAAAACTTTCTGCCCTTTACCTGCCCTTATCTGCAGAATGTCCCTAGGCCTGGAGGACTGACCTTATCTGAAAGCTGTCTCTAAACCAGATACCTGATTTATCTCTTGGCAGAGATTCCTGCTGGAAGCCTCCCCGCTGCAGGTAATGGTAACTAAGACCTGCACCAGGAGCTCTGCTATAGGGCCCTACTGCCTCATAGGAAACCTTCTAATAGGACCATGCCACTGAATGCGAATTAGGATTTGTCCCCCAGGTATTTTCCTTATACTCTGGAATAAAGTTGAGCCTATTCACCAGCTGTCTGGAGGCTTGTAATCCCAGCTACTCAGTAGATCAAAGTAAGAGGGTCTCAAATTCAAGGATTGCCTAGACTAGAGTGAGCTCAAGTACATCACAGGCTTGGGCACTTGGCCGTGTGCATGAGACCCTGGGTTTAAACCCCAATATAGAAAAAAATAAAGACTAGCAGCAACCACATTTTAAGGACATTTTATGACAAGTTAAAGAGTTTGCACTTGATCCCAAGAGAAATGGGACACCACCAAATGGTTTGAAAGAGGGAACTTACTGGATCAGACTTGTGTTTTAGAAAACTTCAGGCTACAACTAAAAAAGCAGAGTAGAGGTGGGACTGGAGAGGATCTGAGCAGTTAAGAGCACTTGCTTCACTTCCAGACGACCTGGGTTCAATCCCCAGCACCCTCTTTGGGAAATTCAAATATCTTATAACTCTAGTTCCAGAGAATCCCACACTCTTCTGGCTTCTGTGGGCTCCTGCACACACACACACACACACACACACACACACACACACACACACACACACAAACAAAATCTTTTTAAAAAGAGAGTAGTAAGCAAACCTGAAGGCCAGGAGGCAGGCAGGATGTTTGCAGAATCCTGATGTTGCAGGCCTTGCCCAGATTGGAGGGCACAGAGTACTGGGCAGACTCTCACAAGATGTCAGCATGTTTGATATGACTTGATCAAAAGGGCTGAATAAAAATAAAGTCAAGAACAACTTCCAGAATTCTCCATTGGCCAATGAAGTATTTTCTTCAGGGAGAAAGGGAACATAAGATAAAAGACCAAAAGCAAAGCTAGTTAAGGGGAAGACAGGCACTTCTAAAAACTGTTGGTGTGATAGAAATGGGATAAATAATATCAGTCAAATGTCATGATGAGCAAGAGAAGCACTGTCTGTTGGAAGTACTTACTGTATCCTATAGCTTAGATCACTGACTCTCAACCTGTGGCTCACAACCCCTCTAGACCCTTTCAGAAGGGTCACTGAAGATCATCAGAAAACACAGATGTTTATATTATGATTCATAACAGTAGCATGAAGCACCAATGAAAATAATTTTATGGTTGGAGTTCACCACAATGTGAGGAACTGTGTTAAAGGTTGAGAACCATTGCCTTAGATCTCTGACCAGGTGACCCAGAATGTTATGGGAAGACGGTGCTGGGGTTTGACATGAGTCTTCCTCAGATGTCATATATCCCAAGTTCCAAACATTCACCACACCCTTGAGATTGTCCACACTCTGCTGTTGCCTGCAGAATTCCAGGCTTGAATAAGCCCTGTTCATCTTTCAGAATCTTCCTCAAGCTTGACACCTCCAAAAAGTCATTAAAAAAAAAAAAAAACTCCACCACATATGGTCCTCCACATTTCAGACACTGAGAGAGCACTCTGGGGTTCCCCTTTCATTGGACCTAAAATAGACTGATATTATCTATTATTTCTATTTATTTCTTTATTGTTTGTCTGTCCCAGTGGAGCTGAGACAGTCCGATGCATTTTTCTCACCAGATGTCTTTAGCGCCTCATTTAGCATTTGGCAACAAACTTTTCCCACTGAAGGTCAAAAGCCATTGACCCAGAAGTTCTCTCATGGAAGGCCTTTGACCCTGTCAGCACCTGTCCACAATACAAAGATTAATAAGCCCCTAATTAGTGAGTTAAGCCCTGATGAGAACTCAGAAAGTGTTTGCTTAACCTGCAGTAATCATTCTTCCCGCTAGGGGTCTCTTTTTCCACACCATTGGAGCTGAAACAATAGCTTTTTTTTTTAGTTCTCTGCCTCTGGCCTCTATAGCAGGAGCTGGTAAGAAAGCATGGAGGTTGGGGTGGGGGGGAGGGAGGTCAGAAGGGGAGGAGAAAGGGAGGGGGAAGGAGAACTTGAGGGACCTGGATAGTCAAGATGGGGGAAGACAGAGATGGAAAGAGATGTCTTGATTGAGAGAGCAATTATGGGGCTAGCAAGAAACCTGGCACTAGAGAAATTCCCAATAATCCACAAGGATGACCCCAGCTAAGACCTTAAGCAATAGAGGAGAGGGTGCCCGAAGTGGCCTTGCCTTGTATTCAGGCTGATGAATATCTTAACTGTCATCATAGAACCTTCATCCAGCAACAGAGGCACAGACACACAGCAGAGCACTGGGCTGAGCTCCCAAAGGGGTGAGAATGCGAGCAAAGAGATCAAGGCCATGATGGGACACCCACTGAAACAGCTTGCCTAAGCTAATAGGAGCCCACCAACTCCGGTCTGACGGGGAAGGAACCAGAATAGGATCAAACTAGGCCCTCTGAATGTGTGGGTGACAGTTGTATGGCTGGGGCAGACTGTGTGGGGCCACTGGCAGTAAGACCAGGATTTATCCCTACTACTTGAACTGGATGTTTGGAACCCATTCTCTTTGGAGGGATACCTTGCTCAGCCTACATGTAGTGGGGAGGGCCTCAAAGCAATGTGCTAGACTTTGTTGACTCCCCATGGGAAGCCTCACCTTCTCTGAGGAGTGGATGGGAAGTGGGGTGGGGGAGGGAAGGTGGAGGAAACAGGAGAAGGGGAGGGAGTGTGAACTGGGATTGGTATGTAAAATGAGAAAATGTCATTTTTTGAAAAATAAATAAAATTTTTAAAAATGCTAAAATGGTATTTTTAGGCACCAAGGATAAAATATATTTGTTATGATTTTCATCATTAAAGAGCTCAAGAAATGCAAAAGGGTAGACAATTACAATATCACATGGCAGAGGTAAAAACATTTGGATGTATAAACACAACGGTAGAAATAAAAACTTGAACTAAAACAAAAAAATGCAGATTTGCAGGCCTCACCTGAGACCAGCTGAGGACAATTCTTCAGTTTACCAAGATACCTGGGGTGACCGAACAGCACATTAAGTTCTGAGACTATGGTTTCTATAGGATATTTCTTTTTTTCTTCCCCTCCTCCTTCTTCATTTCTTATGAATTGTTTTTAGATTTATTTTATTTTAATGTGCATGAGCATTTGACTGCACGTATTAAGTGTACCATGTGCATGCCTGGTGCCTGTGGAAGTGAGGCGAGCATCAGATCCCTTGGGACTGGCTTTATGGATGGTTGTGAGCCATTACGTGGTGCTGGCAGCCAAACTCAGGTCCTCTGCAAGAACAGCAAGGGCTGTTAACCACTGAACTATCTTCCCAAATCCCTAGACTTTTCTAATCTGAGAAAGTTGGAAAACACTGATAAATTAGCATCTTCCTAAAGGAATCTTTACCAGAGAGATTCCCACCACTGCACTGACAAAGAGCTTAGAGCATAGTTTAGAATTTGTTTGCATTTATTATGAATATAAAATATACATACAACACAATATACATTTACACATTTACAGTGTCTGTCTTTCCTTTTGCCTTTGATTTCAGCGAATGCAGTTCATCTTGGCCTCACTTCCCACTCCCTCCACCTCCCTGCACTCCCCCATGTAGTTCCCCCCACCTCAGGACAGAGTGTGGTGTGACTTGGTAAACAACCAATCAAACCAAACTCCTGGGTGAACAGCGGGCTTCAGTGTCTGTCCTGCAGAATCCCTTCCACCCCCTTCCCCATCAACATACGCCTTCTGCTGCTTCATTCAAAGATGAGCAGTAAGAATTCAGAAGAGAGCCGCAATGATCACCCTTGCCATTTATAAATACATTGAATAGCTCTATGTGACAGAGTAGAAAAGTATGCAATTAGACATCATTCACCCACATGGTTTAAGATCTATAGGAAGATGCTGAATGCTGCATACAGATTACTCCCCTGCCCCCAAAATGCTCGTGAAAGCCTGAATACCAGTGTTATGAAATATAGAAATAAATAAATAGAAATAAATAAGAATGGTGAGCATCACTAAAGGAAATTTGAACACCTATAACCCAGTGCTTTCTCGAAGCGACTTTAAGTCTATCTCTCCTACCCTCTGGCAAACAAAAGCTGGATCTTAGAGCTGGTTGCTCTTCCGGTAGGCAATGCTTGGAAAATGCCTCTGAACAGCTCCTGTCGAGAGTCTCCTTCCTTAGAATGTAGCTATGCGAGAGGTTTTGTAGCCATTCTCTTTGAGGCTGTCGAATATTGCTTTGGTTCCATTCTGCCAGTGCAGGACCAGGTCCATGGGGGTTTTCCCAGCCTACACAAAAGAAAGGGAACTTTGACTTCCAGGTGGGAGATGACTGTCAGTCCACACCCTCTGTATCTGATGAGGCATATTATCAAAGTATCTGCTTTTTTCTGTGAGTGATCTACTGTTTATTCTAACTGTCCTGTCACTGATTTTCATATTGTTTCTATTGACTTCTCCTCCCACCATCCCCAGAACTATCCCAGGTATTGGTAAAAAAATCCCTGGTCCTTAGGCATTAAAGTAACAAAGAGCCTCAAGTCATTGTGAAATTCAAAAATATATGTAGGTATTTATTTCTAGGACCTTGCAGAAGGGATCTGAGGAGGCATTATTTGAAGACCTTGGTAAGTCTTCCACCAAGCCATGGGTAACCATCCAATTGCTGCCCAGCTGTTGACTGCTCTGTAGGTTTTTTCACAACTCAGAATTTTCACCAGGCTTTCTTATAAAATTTACTTTCTTTGAAATTGATGTTAGTGACATGTAAATAAATTATTTTTTTCAGGCCCAAACTTGATCTCCCTTATGCACATGTCTCAAGATATTTACACGTATTAAAACCACAGCACTTTGCAATTCTTCTCTTTAGATATGAGAAATCCTAAGTATTTCTATCTGTATTTGGCTCAGAAGTATTCTTGATCCCAGAGGTTGTAGACTAGCTGCTTTGATATGCTAATCAACACAGAGAGTTAGTTTCGCTCAGGTCAGGAAAGAGGGAGGGAGAGAATCAAGAGATTTTTTTTTAAATGTGAATTTGTGACTTACAAAAACAAGTAAACACAAAGGAAAGACTTCCAATTCCACAGTGCTTCAAGGTACTGGATTGGTGAAGAGCCACCATCAAGAAACCCGCACAGAGCCTAGTAGCCACTCACTGATGTCATTTATGTGACCTACCTGGCCCTAGTGACAATATGCATACCATTCATTTCTGTTTATAGTCTTCCATTGCTTGTGATAAATAAATAAATAAGCCCTTACCTTCTGCATCTTTGAAGATTTCCTTGAATATACTTTAGGTTCATTTTTGAAGAGAGAAATATTGGGTGACACTAATCCCAATATCTAGCACAGGGGACCCTACTGCTAACATTCCCCAAGCCGAGCAGGCGCCACCTACCCACGCCTCATCCTTCTTTCTTCTCCTCACCATGTCAGGTTCCCACTCCACTAGCTCAAGCTAGTCTTGAACCTGAGATCTGCTTCCACAGTGCTGGGATCTGGGGCACATGCGGTTTCCTTTTTAATTGTTCCTTCAGCCTCACAGTAACACAATAAGAGGAGGCGGCCATTTGCCTCAAGAAGACCTTTTCTCTTTTTAATGATTCTTCAAAACCCTCAAGAGCATTTCTTTGGGGATTTATGACTCCTCCTGCTGATCTTCTTTAAGCTCTGGTAAATGATGTTTGTCTGGGGATTGTAGCCATGAGGGTAAGTTGCTTACATTCCCCATGTACAGATGAAGTTAAATTAATGCATATGTATACTTAGATAGGAATTCTTGGGATCTAATGTAGGAAATTAATTCAAGACATATGCATAAAAAGTGGAGAATGTATAGTAGTTATCTTTTTAAAAAAATCAGAAAAAGCATGTTGGCCCCTGGAAGAATGGCAACATTCTGCATTGTTGAAAGGAAAGAAGGACTATTTGGAATTTCCCAGACTGCTTATTGATTAATTTCAGTCTCTATGTTATTCAGAGCTATTTCAAGAAAGGCAGGTGTATTTATTCCTACCTACTTCAGCCTCTATTCAGCCAGGAATGACCAAGGCAAGTTGAAATTATCCAATGTGGCTTTTATTTTATTTGTAATATTTATTTATTTATGTATTTTATGTATGAATGCTCTGTCTGTATGTATGCCTGCAAGCCAGAAGAGGGCATCAAACCCCGTTATAGATAGTTGTGAGGCACCATGTGATTGCTGGGAATTGAACTCAGGTCCTCTGGAAGAGCAGCCAGTGCTTGTAATCACTGAGCTGTCTCTAACCCCACAATGTGTATTTTAAAGGTGACAATTTTGGCCATCTTTTATTCAAGACCAATCTTTCAAAGAACTATTAGGTTCTAAGGTCAGAGCAGACGTTCCGGTTTCCCCTATATTTGATTGACCCTGTGACCAGGGTCCTTGCCAAATCACACCCTGTCCTTATGGAAACAGACACATTTGAATCATCAGTGTATGTCAGAACTTACTATCATGGGAATAATACTTAAGAAAGTTGAGAAATTCTGGAAAGCAGAAGCCGACCAGTGGCACCTTTGCTTTGACTACTTACACAGTTCTTGACGTTGAGGTCTGCCCCGAAGGTCATCAAGAGCCGAATCATCTTATAACGATTCAACCTCACAGCATCGTGCAGTGGGGTATCTCCTTCCTAGAAGCAGGGTAAGCAGGCGGTAAGTGTGAAGCCAGGAAGTGGATTCTGCCAGGGTACCCTGGCTTGCCCGAGGGATTTCCAATAAGGTGTCTCAGCTCTGTCGATTACTCACTCTGTCCTTGGCGTTGAGATCTGCCTCGCAGGCAATGAGATGCTCAGCGCACTCGTAGTGACCAGTCCTCACTGCCACGTGCAGTGCGGTGCTGAGCAGCTAAAAAATTAGAAAACAGAGGAAGGAGTGAGAACAGACACTGTTGAGGCCCCGAGGCACGTGCAAATGGTGTGTGTGTGTGTGTGTGTGTGTGTGTGTGTGTGCGTGCGTACGTGTGTGGTGTCCACAGAATAAGGACTAGCAGAGGACTTCCGTGGCAGGCAAGGAGCAGAATCCTAAGGCAGGGAAATACCTTGTCTCGGGCACTGATTTTGGCGCCTTTGTTCAACAACAGTTTCAGGACATCCAGGTTTCCTCCACGACATGCCCAGTGGATGGCCGTGGATTCAAGCTATTTGGGAAAAGAAAAACACAAGACAAGACAGTGTGAAGGAGAATTTTGTTGGGAGTGGGAGTTGGTCTTTGGTTTCAAAGGTCCCGGAGAATATGGGCCACTAATAGCTCTGGGCGTTCTTGGTCTTGAGAAGCACTTCTGAGGTTCTTCTAAATAGCTCAGCTAAACTGTGTGGGAGTCACTGGATTCGCGTGCATTGTCAGGAATCTTTTAATAAGTCTGATCACATTCCAGAATATCTTAATCTGAATCGAACACCTCATCCCAGGTCCCTGTCTTTCTTTGGCCATTTCCTGCTGGCTCTGTGCTGTAAACAACCTAGGGACCTCAGCTGTCAATCACTGTGGTCACTGTATGCTGCACTTAGAAGAGATTGCCACCTCTCTGCTTTGTTTGGTATGTCTCTGGACTTCCAGATTCCAAACTTGGGCATCTCTTCATCCAAACTTTATTATTATTAGTTTCTTAAGACTTTTCAATATTTTCAATATTTTTCCCTTTGATTCAATTCAGGCTAGATTCTTCAGAATTTTTTTTATTCCTTTTCTATTTTGCCATAATGTCAAATTGAGCTGCATATAAATAAATGAAACATTTCCCAGTTCAATCTTCAGGGTATAAAATAGATTGTCTACTGGTCTTTATGGAAGTCATAGCAGCTGACTGTTAGGGTCTGAATAACAGTCACTTTCCTTGGCTGTGATTCATTTAGTATGCAGCCTGACTCCAAATCTCATCGGTGGCAATTGGCATCCATCATATAAAGTACACAGCTAGGAAATTCTCATGCATTGCTGGCAGCCGAGAGGCCAGGAGCAGGCTGCGCTGTCTGAAGCAAGGAGTGGGGTGTTGAAAGGCCAGGAATGCTACTGACTTGATAATGACCCAAACTCTCTGGTGAGGGTGTTGAATTCTGCCCAACAACTTTCACTTCCTCTTCTCTGCAACACTCCTCTCCTTTTCAGGCTGCCTGGAAAATACTTTCCACATGACCCAGTCCCACTGCCCAACGTCTCTTTGTATGGAGAAGTGAGCTCTTGACTAGTTTTCTCAGATCAATTTTCAATCCAATCGGGCCAGTTTTTCATTGTACGTTTTCCTGAGCTTTCAGACAGCCTGCTTACTTTGGCTCATTTCCAAACAAAGACATATATTTACCATATCACGGAATTCAATCTGGGCTCCAGCCTCCATTAACTTCTCCACAATTGCCAAGTGTCCTTCTAAGCATGCTCTATGGAGAGCGGTCCGTTTATACTGTGGAAGATTAAAACAAGAGATAGTGGTGTATATAAAAATGCGCATAATCCTTTAAGAGCTATGAAGCTTGGTCTATGATGACCTAAGTGATAGAAAGGCCATTTTTTTTGTTTGTTTGTTTGTTTGGCTTTTTTTTTTTAAACGAATCAGAATACCAAAGCTCCTGAAATTGCAGAATTAGAATAATTATCTGGCAGGTAGAACCTGAGCTTCCGGGCCTAGACCCTTCCTAAGTGCTAAAGGCCAAGGCAAAAGGATGTGGACTTCAAACCTCAAAACCCATCTCAATGGTGAAATGTCCCCTTTTGTATTGGCACACGCCAAGTACGGCAGACGGTTTTCTTCCATCCAGAATTGGTGCTAGGTTGAATATCAAAAACCATTAAGTTAATTTTTAAAAGTAAGGAAACTCTCAGCCTTGGTATGAACTGTCCTCTCAATTCACCAGAGATGCAATACAAAGTCACGATTTCTGACAAGTTGTCTTTGTATTAACGAGTCATTAGGCTAACAGAATGAGACCATGCTTACAGATAAACTGAGGCAAAGATAATGCACCAGAGCTGCTCCAAATCAGGCAGTGACAGAGCTAAACTAGGAATTCCACCTTTCCCTTCTAATGCTGAGCTATCTGGGTCTGAACAATGATGCTGCTAATATTATCTTTCTTCAGGAGAAACTTTTTGGCCTTGCCTTTATGGAAGTCTCTACAAAGGATCTAAGTTAAAGACAAACTTTCTTCATATAAATCAGACAGAATTATATGAGAACAGGAAAAACCCCATGCAATCCATCATGCTAATCCAGTATTTGGGGGTTGTGGGGTGGAGGAGAACAAAACATTCATTTTTATGCTCCTGGCAGATGTAGCAACAGCTGGAGAAACTTTTAAGTGGAAGACATCGAAGACTGCATTTACCAGTCAACAGGAAGTGGAAAGCATCCCGGACTGCATTTGCCAACCCTACAGGAAATGGAAGGCATTGAAAACTGCATTTGCCAGCCTACAGGAAGTGGAAGGCATTGAAGACTGCATTTGCCAGCCCTACAGGAAGTGGAAGGCATTGAAGACTGCATTTGCCAGCCTTACAGAAAGTGGAAGGCATTGAAGACTGCATTTGCCAGCCTACAGGAAGTAGAAGGCATCCCAGACTGCATTTGCCAGCCTGCAGGAAGGCATGAGCCTTACCTCATCGCAGACATCAGGGCTGTTCTTGTCTGACAGGAATTTCTCTACGATGGGCAGTTTGTTCTCCAGTGCAGCTTTCAGAAACCTCGGCACATCCACGGGTTCAGTCTAAAGTGAGGAAGGAGGAGGGAGAGGGGGAGAGAAGGGGAGGAGAGAGAGAGGATGGAGAGAGGGAGAGAGATTGAGGATGGAGAGAGAGACCAGGAGAAGGAAGAGGAGGGTGGTAAAGAAGTAGAGGGGAAAGTGGATGAGAACAAAGAAGAGAGAGAGATTGAGGAGAAAGGAGAAAAAGAGAAAGAGCCACGGGTTTTACAGCCATCTTCTCTCCAGGGCACACACCCTTACAGCCCACTTGGGTGCACAATGCTGGAACCCAAACTGTCCTTACAATAACTTCCGGTTCTGGCTCCTTCACAACTGGAACTTTAGTTTTCTTGTACTTTTTTCTTTTCTTCAGCTGAACGATTATTTCAAGGTCTTCCAAGTTCTCAAGCTTTGACCTTTGTTCTAGTTTTTTCTTTTTGAGCTTGAGAGAGAGAGAGAGAGAGAGAGAGAGAGAGAGAGAGAGAGAGAGAGAAGAAATCAGATGCTTAAAACTCTGGTGAGTTCTAACTATGGTGGGGTATGAACAGACTGAAGTTATGAGGGAAGTGTGTGAATGCTTTTCTCAGAAAGGAAATTTAAAACACTTTTAAGTAAATGTCTGACTTCAGTGATTTTTTTCATTAAGGTATCTGGGGTCTAATTTTAATCTAAGTCATATTTACTTCATTTGCTTGTAGAACTAGCCCTTGACTAATTGGATGGAGGTGCAATGAAGTCTCTCAGTGATCATTTTGTAATTAGTACCATAAGTCCCAGATTTCTATAGAATTTGTGTTCTCACTCTCAAAAACTAACATATGTTTTACCTAGGAAGGAAAATACATACTAAGTGCTCAAATATTGATGCCGTTCTCTCTCAAGGGACCCCCACTACTCAGAGACTCAGAACAGAGATCACTGCCAACTAATGCACTTCTTATTATGTTAGTAAGCAATAAAATATCAATAAAAACTTCAACAAAAACAAATGCCAATAAATATAGCAAACTTATTCTGACTACTATCCATGGCAACTAATGTTATCAAAATGAAGAAATCTTGGCTCAACATTAAGTAAACAGTGTGTCCCACTGGGGCTTCCCTAGTTATGACTATCTTTCTGTCTTATGAACAAAACATGGCCATAGCACATAAAATCATTGATTCAGAATCCGGAGGTTATGGTCTCATCTAAGAATCATTTCCCAAATCATTTCCAAGAATACTGCTTCTTTACATCCTTGTGGGTTCAAATTTGGTGAAGAAACATCTTTAGAATGGTTTATTTTCCTTCTCCCCTTCTCCAAGGATCTCTGCACCCCAGTCTCCCACTGCTAGATTCCACCGGAGGGCCTCACCTCTGCCTCTCGTTGTTTCTCACGTTTCCATTGTTCCTCCTCTAGGTTCACGCGGTGGACTGGAAGAGTCTTCAGATCCTCTTGTTTCTCCAGAGCAACGGCAGCTTCGTATTCTCCATCTCTGAAATCCCCAGGAAGGAATTCCCCTGCTGACCCATTGCTATTCTTCTTCCCTGTAACCTAGATGTGAGGAAGATGGTGGAGTCAGTGCCCGGGCTACCCATCCTCGGGTCACTCTCCGCAAGGATGCTGTTGGAGGGTCTCCGTCCTTCCTCCCTGATGAGCGCCACGCTCAGGCAGTGTACAGCGTAACTACAGATCTCCCAGGATGACCTGCTCGCTCAAGAGTAAGACAAGGTGTACATCAGGTTGGCACTCATAAAATTACTTTTAGCCACGCAACCCGCTTTCTCTTAGGAAATTCACCACCACGCCCCACTTACTTTTCAATTCTTTCATTTCGGTCTTAAGTTGTGCAGTGTCCAGACATTTATTTTTGCCATAAAACTTGTACCCCAAGGCATGATAACCACAGTATTGCATATCACAGTAATGAGACCCAAGGAGAAGACAATAAACAAGAAATATGCAGAAAATGCATAGCTGTCAGCTCTGGGTTTTTCCACTTGTTTCATGGCATAAACAAACCCTGTTCCATACTTGACATTTGCAAACTTCCCTTACATTAAATTATGCCCAAAAAAGAAAGGGCTTCTGAGCTTTCCCATAAAAGCCAAGATGAAGCAGGTTTGGTCAGGTGACAGAGATGTCTTACGTACCAGCTCCTCTACTCTCAACACCATCGTGCTGGCAGCGATGAGTCTGGATGTGTCTCTGTCTTGTGGATGAACCCCTGGAGTTGTCCTGATGGAGCCCCTCTACACCAGCTGGTTATATAGTTAGGGCTGGGTGAGATAATCTTCCAACCTGGGAAGTCAAGTATCACCCCTGCCCCCACCGATGGCCAGCTCAGAGGCAGGTGAATTTTCATTCCAGACTCAGTGTCTGGGAAGCCCAAGAGGGAGATGACAAGCTGGCCACAGTGTACACGAATCAGGAAGAAATGTGAGAGGGCCATTCCTTTGGCAGTGACCGCACAGCTCAGCAATGCGAGTCATCCTACTTATCGGGAAGCCAGGGACAGCTGTCTGTTAATATTGCACCACATCGCTGCTCTTTTTCCATCTTTGCCAGCTTTCATAGGACTGACCTATCAGGAAAAGGCAACACTGTGCATCACACCCACAGCAATATCTTTCTGATAACCGGACTTATCAGCACTCAAGTTGAGGGAAGTGTTGCTTTAGGACATCCTATTCCTGTGGATAAACAGCCCGAAGGGAAGGAGCTGGGTCTTGGTAGCACTTGTCTATATCTGTTTGGAATTTTCTGGAGTGATGTCTGGGGCTAAAATGGCTCCATGACATGCCACCTTACCATCATTATAAGTAATTGCAAGCATTTGGTAATGCACTTTCATTTTATGGCGTCACCAACCATAATTAGCACATGGCATGCTTACTGTGTTCTAAAACCGAAAGCTAAGCAAGAGTGTTTCCCTCAAAATGGATCAGTGTGGGCCAGAGACATATATGAGGCCAGTTCTTAGCAGAAGCATGACCTTGATGCTGTCACTGAGATCAAGTTTTCAAATGCTGTGGAGAAAGCTTGAGCAAGCCCGAGAAAAATGCAGATTTGAGGCTAGAGATTGGTGGGCTAATGTTAGAGCATCCACTTACACACATGAGGCTAATGTTAGAGCATCCGCTTACACGCATGAGGCTCTCAGGTTCTGCCCCTCACACTGAAACAAAAGCCGCAAGCTTTGCTCCAGAGAGAGAGAAAAATACTTGTTTCTGGCTTCTCATTGTTGAGATGTTAAATTATGAAAAATATAAAGACTTGTCTTTTTATAGTTCAAAGAAAAGATTCTATCTTCAAAGCCACCTGTAAGACTTTTTTAAGAAAGAAGAATGGAGGGAGGGTGGTGGTATTGGGGGGAAGAGTCAATTGGGATGGTATGTTTCTTATAGTGACCTTTTATGTCTGTCCCTCCTCAGATTCAATAGCCAGCGAACATGGTCGTTATTCTCATGCTCCCCGCTTAAAATGTTTGTTCAATAAATTGTGTTTCTAGAATGTTCAGAATGAGACATTGTCCTGAAAAGCAGCACTCTGACTAATACCTTGCATTTCCTGGGTTCACCTCTCCTAATGTCCTGTCCTGAGAGAAGCTACCAGAAAACAATTGCAGCTCTCTTCTTTTTCAGAGCTAACACTATTTTCTTTGGCCGCTGGAAGCGAGAAGCAGCTCTATTGCTTTCTTCATTCCTGTGGCCTTCATTTCAGGCTCACAACCAAGGGGAGCATGCGAGCATTCCTTTGAGGAAGGACTATGGGTTGTTGAGCAGCCTTGAATCCCAGAACTCTTTGTGTCTTCCAAGTTCAGCAAAGCCAAGGATCAGGTGTTACAGAGAAGACTCTGAGGCACAGGAACACTAGGCAACTTGCTATAGATGCATAGCTAGAGGGTGAGGTCCTCATAGTTCCACTCATGAGAAGCAGAAAATCAGGGGATCAGATCAAATTTCCTGATATGGTACCTACTCAGATTTACTCAGAGCCCAAACAAACCTGATTAAAGGCTTTCTGTGAGCACATCACTTCCAAGAATGCAGAATGGGGAGGAAGCCTTACCCAAACGTTCCTCTCTCTCTCCAGGTGGTTTCCCGCTAGATTCAGGCTGATCCTGAATGAGAAGCGCCAGAAAATCTCAATGAACACTTTGTAGAGCCTAGGCTTGTAGGGACGTTGGAATGAACTAAATTTCACAGAGAAATGAACTAGGAAGCATTCATGACTGGCAAAGTCACTGTCAGGCAGATTTTCCTCCCAGTGGGTTAGATTTGCCATTATTAAACATGAAAGGATCCTCTTTTGATTGTATATTCTGGTTTGGTTTTCATAGTGCTGGGCATGAACACAAGGCCTCATGCATGGTTTTGCAAGGGGTATACCACTGAGCTATATTTCAATCCTAAGTGTAGGTTTTTCTGAGCCTAGATGTATTTGGTCCCAACAACAGATAAGGAAAAACTGTATTTTAAATCATTTGTATTCGTCAAAATCGAGGGCAAAACTTCTCAACTGGAAGAGAAAGCTCCTATCACATGATTTTAAGGGTCTTCCTTCCTATAAAAGTTCACATAGCAGATAAATTCAGAGGTTTGTATGTTTGGCTTTATCATGGCCTCTAGGCATAAGCATTCTTTGCCAAGATGGATTAAAGCAACATATCTCTCCATTGAATCTCCAATCATTTGGCAACATAATAGCAGGCGTTTTTGAGAAGAACCAGCAAGAGAATGACCCTAGAGCTCAGCTGGAGGGACTGTGCAAGATTGGGTGTCTTCTTGAGATTTATGCATTGATGCATAAATGACAGATGATCAGAACTATAATCCTTGGTAGAGAAAGAGAACATGTGAGTCAGAGAAGCAGTCACTACTATTACCCAGGCCTGGAAAGGGTCCTCAGACCCCTCCTATGTTCAGGTGCTATAGTTCAGCTCCAAGGGTAATTTTGTCTTTCTGCATGAATATCAAATATTCCATTTTCACACATCTGGGCCTATTTTTAATCACATAGGTAACAGGCATATCATTTTAAAAGATCAATAACATAGAGTCTATTGCTCTCTTGAGCTCTTGCTGAGTGTTTATTTGATATATGACTTTTCACACTTACTAATAGGTCTTAGAGATCATTCTCTACCAGCACAAACAAATGTACCTGGTTATTTTAAGGAGCTAGATGATTTTTGCATTTGAAATGCATGTCTTATTTGACTTCTACTTATGATCAGGGCATTTTTTCACAGTGGTTTACTTTATTTGCTATAACTGAAGGCATTTTATAAAGCACATCAAATTTTATTGTTATTCATATTCTTTGACCTTAAACAACCTAAGTCAGCACTAAGAGGAGAGCCCCAAGGACTGCAGCCAGATCCTGACTTAGAAGACATCTTGTTCCACTGTTGTATTTATTATACTTGTTTCTTTGCCACCCCTTTAATAGCCTCCTGGTCCCAGATCCTGCTCACCTTCCTTGGCTCAGATAAATGCCCTGAATCCAAGTATCTTTACAGCCAAGAATGACTCATTGGAAAATGCCAAAGGGAAGTCAGGAAATCAAGCAAACAAACTTTAAGGTTGCCTCCTCTCACTTGCCAAACAGGAATGGAATCATCCATATATGAACAACATAAAAGTGCTAGAGACATTTTCAACAGAGCTGTGGCATCAAGAGATGAGCATAAGAACTGAAATGTTTCTACTCTGGGCTCTGGATAGGACTGTCTTGAGTGGACAGAGAGTTCCTGTTCAGAATACTAGAGGCCTCCTGACACTGGGTAGGTGAAGGCTGGAGGTCTAATCTCAGAGGCTTTGACGCAGTCTTCAAAAGGAATCCCAGACAAGCCCCCTAAATGGTACAGTCTAGAAATGATGATACAGTCTAGGGTTCTTGCCTGGGTTTGTCTTCTCTGCCAATTAAAGAATTGAAAGACAGGAAAATCTGAAGCACAATATGCAGTGGTAGAGAACCTTACAACAGACAAAATTAGTGGGAAAGACATTTATTGGGGGTGAGGAAACACACACATGCAACAGACACACAGAGAAAAAGACCCTTTGTGAGCAAAGGGGAGACTTGGGAAGCCAAAAAAATCCAGTCTCTCCTGGAGGCCTGGGGGTTTTAAAGCCTCTGAAGAGTTTTTCTCCCCTAATTTAGGGTTAGTCAGTTTTGAAGACAGGCAGGATGGTCGGTTGGTCTGTCACTTTGTGTAACATGTCCTGATCCAGCCACGAACTTGATGAGCCAATCCATCAGTAGGGGACCTGCTGACCTGAGACAAAAGTTGCCAGGCTTTTGTCTCAAGTCAGGAAGTTGAGGGAAAAGCTGACCACCTTGGAAATTCTCCACCTTTCTTATCTAACCATGGCCCCTCTCCCTGTCTGTCTGCCCACCAGCAAGTCTGTCTGGCTCCTGGTCTCTCAGCCTGACAGTAGGTAATGTGTAAGGGTGAAGAGAGCACTTCGCTGTCAGTTCTGCTGTTGATATAATCTCATTTCAATTACACAGACACCAGGGTCAAGGAAGTCTAGTCAATGGATAATGTGCCATGTAAAATGTTTGCTGGTGGCAAACGCAGATAATTCCATTCCAACAGTTGACTTCAGGTAACTTTCAGGATCTGACTGACTCTTAGCATTCACTAAGGGCCCAGGACTTCAAGGAATAGATGAACATTAGGTAAGTCATGGGGCAAAATAAATATTTAGCTGAACTCCAGTGAGATTCTTAAATTCATTCCAGCCAAATCACATAGCTTGAATTCTCCTTTTTGTGTGCAATAAATTGCACCATTTCTCATGGTAATTGACAGGCAATCCTCTAGTCATAAAGAAAGTTAAAGGTAAATGCTTATGAACCCTGAAGGATAGCACTGCATTATAATCCTTCAAATACTAAGGAACCCTAAAGAGTTCAACTTCCCAGTTAGAGCCCCAGAGATGTAAATTAACATTTCCTAGGGTGGGGGTTCTGAGGATTTGTGCATCTTAGAAGGTTCTGAAGTTTAAAAAACAAACACATGAAAACTTACACCCACGATTTCAGATAAACAAAATACAAATTTCTGCAGTACAGAACAAATATTGGGGTTTAAGAAAACTTCCCACCTGGTTCTACTTTCCACTCAATTTTGAGAATGTCACTCCAGGATACAGATTTCCCTATGGATGTGCTCTTTAAGTTGCACTAGACAGTCCAGCTGTCCTGATATTGGTCTCAGAATTTGATTATTAATGAAGTAAAAAGTTTCTACAGTCCAATAAGCCTCTCCGCCAATGCAATGACCCAAATCAGATTAAATCAAACCGAATTAGAAAAAGCCCAGGTATAATAGAAACCAACACTCCCGGATGGCTTTCCAGCCCCCTAGAGAGGAGATGTGAAAGGAAGACCAGAAAACCATGTGGTTGTTCTCTGGGGGAGCTGTGGGAGTGGTCTTGAGCATCTCTGGGGAGGGGTCATCGTTTGGTGGGCTTTCTTGGGGGTGAAGTCTGAACTGAGGCAACTCTCAGGGAAGGGGACTCGGGATGGAACATCCACCCGAAAATGAAGATCATGAGAAACAAATTAATAAAATGAATTCATCCTAGGCTAAGAATATACCTGGTGATAGAGTTCTCACATGTCCAGTCCATTATGGCCCAGTCCCTAGGTCTGGTTTCCAGCACTAGGGAGGAGAGAGAGACAGAGACAGAGATGGAGAAACAGAGACAGAGAGACAGAGAAAGGAAAAATAAAAAGAAAATTATTCATCTAATATCTATTTGGCCCTACTGTGTGTCAGATATTTTTCTTGTCAAAAGACACAGACTCCTCTGTCCTTGTGGGGTTTATAGCTTTACTGAATTATTTAAGGGAAGTTTCATTGTAACACACTTTATCTGCCCGAAGTCAAGGAGAGTGAATGAAGGCAGAAGTTGTGTGTGTGTGTGTGTGTGTGTGTGTGTGTGTATCTGATGAAACAAGTAAACTTGCTTCTCCATGTTCCCCTTCATAGCTTCTGTTAGGAATTTTTCCTAACGCAAGCTCTCTGCCTACGCAAAAATCCCAATCAAGCCAAATCACAAACCAAATTAAAAAATAGACCACGTGTTTCTCCTTTAGGAGCTATCTTAAATACCCTGTGGTAGTGGCATGCTGCAATTTGGAGTCCAGACCAATACAACTCTCTGGCCTGAGGGCTGGGGGGCTATGCTTCCAACTTAACAGCTTCATGCAATGGCCTTTCTAGGCTTCCATGCAGTGACCCCCCACCTAACACACGCCTGGCCTCAGTAGGTTTCCTTAGCTGTGGAGGGAGATTCTATAACCTCTTTCTTGTATCTTTGACTCTAAAGCCAGAACCACAAGGCTGAAGCTGACAAGTTCTGCTGCTTGCTGGGGCTGGAACATGGTCCCCTCATTCAATTACATCTTCACCAGCTTTGTTTTCAATGGTTTCCTTCACTGCCTAAACTTGGTTGTTCTAGAACTTTCTCTGTAGACCAGGCTGGCCTTGAACTCTTAAATCTGCCTGCCTCAGCCTCCCGAGACTGGGATTAAAGGCGTGCACCCCCCACACCCAACCCTAAATTTTTTTTTCACAAATTGAAAGTTTAGCTGGGTGGGATCTTGCCCTGAGGTCACCACTCCCTTTGTTTCATTTAATATCACTTTTCTTGAATCAGTTTATCTTCCTGAACACAGGATTTAGCTCTGTTCCATTCTGGCACCCCTTTCTTCCTCAAGCTACCCATTTTGTGTTTTCCCTGCTTGTTTTCATTATAGGTCTGCATAAGAATGAACACTAATCACTACATGACAGAGTCACTACTAGGCTGTTTTGAGATTTCTTCTGCCAATATCATTAATCTAAAACTTTTCAATTTAGCCTCAACAAACTTTTCAGAGGAGGGCAAAAAGTTCATAGCCAAAGCATCACAAGAATAGCCTCTAGGCCACATACAAGTATTCTCCTCTGAAACCTCTTGAGTCAATCCCCTGCAGTTCAAGCCACTCTCAGCACCACTAACTTCTGTGTTCCTACTAGGATGGCCCATTAAGCCCCACTTAAAGTGTTTAATTGATTTTATAATCTGAAAGTCCCAAAGTCCATATCCTGAAATAAAAGCTTGGCAGGCTTAGGACAGCAATACCCTACTCCTGGTACCAACTTCTGTCTTCATTGGTGTTTTACGGCTATGAAGACACAAGATGACCACAGCATCTCTTATAAAGGAAAACATGCAGTTGGTGCTGGCTTACAGCTCAGAGGTTTAGTCCATTACCATCACTGTGGAAAGCATAGCAGCACACAGGCAGACATGGTGCTGGAGAGGCATCTGAGAGTTCTGCATCTGGATCTGCAGGAATCAGGGAAAGACTGACACACTGGGTATGGCTTGAATATCTCAAAGCCCGCCCCCAGTGACATACTTCCTCCAACAAGGCCACACCTCCTAATAGCACCACTCCCTGTGGGCCTATGGGGGCCATTTTTACTCAAACCACCACAGTATCTAAACTTTAATTGAAACCTTGAAAATCACAGAATGAAAAAAAATATAGAAATAAGTACCTGAAACTGCAACACTATGTATAAACCGCTACACTGATCCTCCAAAGTCTCAAAAAAAGGAACATGGTTATAAGGCTTTCACCAGCCCAGTGAGCAGCCCAGGCCAAATCTCTCCAATCTGAGTTTTTTAAAAGTCACACCTTCTATTGACATGAATTAAAATATCAATATCAAGCTGGGAACCAAACCAAACCACCCATAGTGATTACTTTGAGTATGTTTGCTTTCCAGGTTTACTAAACAGCCCAGAGATTGGAGAAAGCAAAGAAGAGGAGGAGATGCAGACGGTGAGGTGCATACCGGCCTTGAACTCACAATCCCCTGCCTGATTCTCTTGAGTGCTGGGATTACTGGTGAACCACCATACTGCAAATTAGATATTCTGATCAAACTTCTGCATTATTGTCTCCGCTCTGCTTCCCCAAAGCCCTTTCTTTTGTGATAAGGGTCAGAAGGGCTGCCTGTGACTTTCTAAAATTCATATTTCCCCCAAACAATAGGTTATTGTTTAGGCTTCTTCACTAATTCCATAGTTTTAGAAAGGCAAAAATCCTTAAGAACCACCATTCTCAGGCTGTGATAAGGATGACTTTACTATCTATTACAACTTCAAGGAAAATCAGTTAAAATATGATCGCATAATTATTCTTCCTCAACTTTTTGGAAGGCTAAATTTATTATGGATGGTGGAGAATTGCTAATGAAGCAGGGCTGGTTTTATTATTATTATTATTATATTTTCAAAAGAAGTCCAATTGCCATAGCAACGCCCTGAAAAGATTCTGATGCAACTTTGGAATTACTTCACACCCAATTACATAGGACATCCGCTTGGGATGAGAGATAAACGCTTCTGTGACTGCAAACATAGGAAGAAAATCCATCTGAACATTTTTAGCCATTTATTAAAGCAAGGGAAAATCGTTTTCAAAATGCAATTTCTGACTTCAAGAAAGATTGTTGCAAAAAAAGAAAAAATGTCTTGGTACAGTTAGGAGTTTTCTAATAAAACAGAAACTGCTACAAGCCTTCTTCACCATGAATTCTTCTGCAACTAGGGAGACACTGGCAAGGCATTGTCTCTCCTTAGGCCCTTTGGAATACCTAGGGCAGCCAGGGAGACACCAAGGACTAAGACCTCTGACACATCAGAACTGTGTTGTGATGTAAGTTTCTTGTGGCTTACCTAAACCTTGTCAGTTATTCTGTTTGTGTCAACTAACATCAGGGAAGAATATCACCATCAAGAGCATTTATTGTTTTCTGCAATGATTTCTGCTAGTCGAAGGTAAAAAATAAATTGAAAATTGCCGTGGAATCAGTGTCAACTATCACGCTCTTCCCCCACCCCCACCCCCCGTAAGCAAGAATATTGCTTTCCCCATACGCCGAGCTCTTACAGCAGTCCTGGTACCCACTAGGCTCTGAGTACTTATGCTAAAAAGAAGAAGGTCCCTGCTTAGGTCACTGGAAGGTGCAAACCAGGGAGTAGCCAGTCTGCTCTTACAACGCCAGCAGTCACTTTCTCGGAGGCTTCATGGAGACGCAGCAATGCCCAGAACCAGGCTCCTCTCGGTACTGTGCTTCCTGTATGGCAGGCCAGCTGTGAGCTGCCATGTGGGTGCTGGAAGAGCAGTCAGTGCTCTTAACCACTGAGCCATCTCTCCAGCCCCATAAATCCACTCTTTTATGTGAATCTGGGTGTGCCCGAGTCAGTTTCTATGCACCACGCGTGGGCAGTGTCCGAGGAATCCAAAGAGAGCATTAGATCCCCTGAAACTGGAGTTACAGGTGGTCGTGAGCGACCATGTAAATGCTGGAAACTGAACCCAGCTCCCCTGAGAGATCTGTAAACACTCTTCTCAGAAGAGCCCCCCTCTCCAGCCTCAACTGTCAATGAAATGCCCAGGAATGAGGGTAATAGAGCGGGAGGGCACCAGCGGAGGTAGGAGCCACACAATCAACCTTTTCCCTACAATTTATTTATCTCTTGCCCACTCTCTTTCATCGCGCAACCTCTCGTTCTGTAGACCAGGGTGGCCTTGAGTTCACAGAGATCAGTCTGCCTCTGCCTACCAAGTGATGGAATTAGTTATCTGGTGCCCCACTTCTGATCCTCCAGCTCAGCACTTGGAGGGCACATGCCGCCTTTTCAATCTCCTGGGAAGTGGAGTTGTCATTCACCCCCTAATAGTGACTGGTTTCAGATCCTTTTAATTATTCCCCTCCCCCAACCCCGGCCACCACCCCAGGCTCGACTTCCGTTCCTCTGTAGATCTGTGACCCTGAAGTCAAGGTGACCCTGCCTCTCCCCTCCTGGTAGGAGTCTTCCTGAGCTTTCTAAACTCAGTCCAAGAAAGGGAAGGGCCTGTTTGGAAACAGACTCTCCTGGTGCCAGGAGCAGAGCTGGAGGAGGGTGCCTTCATGAAGCCCCTTGGGGATTTCTGCTCTCCTCTGGAGACAAGGTTCTTGGGTTTCATAAAGGAATTCACAGAGCCACTGGTGCCTCAGGGGCTGGATTCTGCTGGGGACTAAGAGCCAAGCACCCCTCTCAGCTGTGGTAGGCCGGGCTTGTTTATCGGGGATGAAAAAATGTCCTCTCACTGAACAGGAATGCCTGGCAAGGAAACGGCCCCTGGAAACATATCAAATGGCTCCCAGAGGAGCCAGTTTGGGTTGGCAAAAGAGCAGAATCACCAACCTGGGCTAGTCACACTGGGCGGGGCAGGGTCGTCGGAGCACTGGGAAAGGACAGCTGTCCTCTTTTCTAGGTAAATGACGTATATCAACAGGAGGAGGAGGAGGTAAGAACGAAAGGAAAGGATAGAAACCTTATGAAAAAAGGGGGGAAAAAGTTGTTTGATTCGTTTCCTTGCCGTACCTCTCAGCTCAATGCAGCACCTAGTCCTCTTCCAAACCTTGTTTGGGGATGCTGCCATGAATGAGGCAAGTCACTCTGCTCACTGGCATGCACACAGATAAGGTGGAGAAAAATGATGTCCTTCCTTATTTGGTGGCCTTCAGAGCCAACACGCTTCTGCCTCTCCTCGCCAGCAGCAGAAGCCTGCAGTCTGGCTTAGCACTTCCTTATCTCTGAATTCCAGGGCCCACCACAGTCCTCCGGAAGTGCTTCAACCAATGGCCTGCCACTTGCCTCCTCTCCTGATGACAAGCAGATTACATAGCTCACATGCCTTCTGCATACCAACCAGACCCCAGCTCTGAAAAGGAAACAGCCACAAACCGAAGGAGATGAGTGTTTTATATACACACACACACACACACACACACACACACACACACACACACACACACACACACACATAGAGAGAGAGAGAGAGGGCTCAGTACATGCACTGAGCCTAGACCCGTGGGAGAAATGCTTCCCACTCCAGGTGAGCTCCTCAATCACTAGAAGCTTACAAATGAGCAAATTAGCAGGTGCAGATGCTAATTAAATACTCAAACTCATTCACCTAGTGAATGTGGAAGGAGGAGCTACAATTCAAAGTCAAGTCGACTCTTACCTAGTGCAAATGGCAGTCACTAATCAGAGAGCTTTGTCCAAGGCTGCCTTTGTTAACTTGAAGACAGGTTCCATTAGGATATTGTATCTAAAGGTGCACTTGGGCTGGGTATCAGCATCACCATGGCTACAACCAAAATTCATCTACAGTCTCCAAAGATAATATTTCTGAGAGTAAGAGAGTGATGAAAATATTTACTGAATACACCAGTATACTATACAAACAAAAGGTGCCAGGGAGATGGGCCCAGCACGTACAGGACTGGTTGTCCATTGACCTGGGTTGACCATAGCTTGCTCAGCAAACAGCCTAGCACAATTGATATCTCCCTAGGTTCGCCTCAGAGCATCTCAACTTCATCACCAGCATGCAAGGAGGAAAGAGTTTCTGTAGGTAGTCTAAAGATCTTGTCCAAATCTTAGGTTACTAGCCAAATAGCCCAAAATTCAGAAAATTGGAATTTAAAATAAAGTTTAAAGCAAAGCACAGAATTTAACATTTAATGGAGAGTTTTTATCCTATGAATCCCTTGCTCTCAGACTGAGAATGCAGCTCAGGTATAGTATTTGCCCAGTATGCACAGAGCCCTACGTTAAATCCCCAGCATCATGTCAACAAGGCAGAGTGGAACATGATTGCGATCTCAATGCTTGGAAGGTCTCTACAAGAATTCTATAAACAGAATTCTTAGGTGCATATCAGGTTTTTTCAGCCTGGAACACACACTGCATCACCTAAAAATAAATAAATAAGTAATCAGAGCCTGAAGGGATGGCTCAGTGGTAAGCAACCCTTGCTCACAAAGGATTGGGGTTGGTTCCTAACACCCACATCAGGGAGCTTACAATCACTCCAGTTCCAGGGAATCCAGCGCCCTCTTCTGGTCTCTGTGTGCACCTGCACCCACACACTCATAAAAATAAATTAAAAAATCATTCCTTCTATATATTTTATTTAAGTATGCTACCTGGAAAATGCAGTCATTCATGTGAATTTTTATATTTGGTTTATATTTAGTTCTCAAACTTAATTTTTTTATAAACATATATTCAAATTATTTTTTTCTTAACTGAAAGTCAAGTAAATAAATTCTCTAGAAGATGTTTACCTTACAGATTCATTGCAATGCCCATCAAAATCCCAGCAAAATTCTTCAAAGACCTCAAAAGAATGGTACTCAACTTCATATGGAAAAGCAAAAACCCAGGATAGCCAAAACAATCCTGTACAATAAAAGAACTTCTGGAGGCATCACAATCCCTGACTTCAAACTCTACTACAGAGCCACAGTACTGAAAATAGCCTGGTATTGGCATAAGAACAGACAAGGGGACCAATGGGACCAAATAGAAGACCCATATATCAATCCACACATCTTCAAACACCTGATTTTTGACAAAGAAGCAAAAAATATCAAATGAAAACAAAACAGATGTTTACCAATCACCAGAGGACAACAAAAATTGTATTTTTTAAAAGGAGGGTCGTGGGCAAAAGGTCACATGTGGCCTGGGTATAATGGTGGCTCAGACATTTACTGCCAGTACTCTGGGAGGCAGAGGCAGGTGGATCTCTGTGAGTTTGAGGCCAGCCTTGTCTACACCAAGAGTTCCCAACCAGCCTGGGCTACACTGTGAGACTCTGACTTAAAAATACAGTCATGTGTGACGTGGCTACGGGATGTCCAAGACACAAGAAAGAAGGAAGATGGGCAAGAAAGGGGGAGAAAGAAACAACAAATACAATTTTTGATTGGAAAATGCTATGAAAAAGCCTAATTCTTTGTAAGCTAATACAAGATCAAAAACAATAAATTCTCTCTCACGGCATAGCAAAACATGCTTCAGCTTAAGTCATTTAGAGCAGAATTGATTTTTCTCTTGAGCCTTGGTCGGCTGAACATCCACAACTTGTTCCTCTGTATTTCATTAGTGTGTCGAGCTGAAGAGCTGACTGTGTGTAGGACAGAGGTTGGAAAACCTTGTCTGTGAAGGACTGAGTGAGAGATGTGTATCTGACCATACGTGGTCATCGAAACCCACAGGCTCAGACCCCTCGTGCACATCACCAGAGTGTCTGCACTCATCCTCTCTGCAGTCTCCCGCATCTGGAATAATCCATGGCATACTTTCACCTGGTGCAGTTCAGATGCTAAGGCCAGCTGTTTGGCCCCATCATTTAGGAACTGCTGGTAAAAACAGCATTCTGTGTATGCTCAGCACTGACACATTTTTTTTCCTCTGAAATTTTCATTCTGCGGTTACCAAGGATACAGAGGGCAGACTATAGTTTAGATTTTGATTGCCACGCAGTCTCGGTAGCTAATACGTCTGCCTTATAACACAGAAGTGACCAGACAATGCCCTGAAGCGTGTGTGTGTTCTGAGAACGATGCTCTATTTGTGGGTTCTACAGCCTCAACTGTGTGCAGTCTTCATGTGTCTTGGAATAATGATTGTGCTTTTTATTTTTCTCACTATGGAATCTGTGAAAACTATGCATGTGCATATTTGTAAACACACACACACAATAGTTATGTGAAATAAAATAGTTTTAGGGAACAGAGCATACAAGAACGGGTGCTGTGTCACATCTGTCTGCTAGCTGACTACTTCACCCATAAGCCTGCTGGTTGTTGCACCAACTCTGGTCCCCTCCACAAAGACTCTTGTCTTCCAGCATCCTGGAAGCCTCTGTTCCGTCTCCAAGCAGCATTCTAAGACGGGGAGGAAGAAGTTTCAAAGTTTTTGAGACCAAAGCTCTGGCCCACACTCAGCGTGGCCACGGCATTCTGATTCAGAATAAGCCACGAGAGGAGCGGACCACCGCACCCTTGCTGAGAGAAGCTGCATGAAATTATGCTAAGCTTTTTTTTAAAAATCTCCTTATTAAAAAATAATGTTACCGATAGGATTTTGTCCCCTTCTCCATTCCTATATTAAATTTTTAACACCTAGTATCTCAAAATACGATATTTGAAAACAGAGTAGTAGTATATGTGATTGGTTAATATGAAGTCAATCCAGAGTCCTGTGGATGAGACTCAACAGTCGTGTTCCACTTAGTCTTAAGGAGAAAGGGAGTTTGTTGATAGATATGCAAACAAGGAAGTATCTGTGAACAACAGGTAAAGATGGAGGTGAAACAGCTATAGCCAGGAACACCAAATCTTGCTAGTTTATTAACATGGTCACACCATCAGAAGAAAGGACCACACTTGGGTTGAACAACAGAAAATTCCTTTCTACGGTCCTGCGGGTTGGAAGGCCGAAGGCACGGTATCAGCGGTGCTTCTTCTGACCTCTGTGGAGAGAGATTTGTTCCCCATCACCCTCCATGTATCTTATTTAGGCTGACCTCAAACACTTACCATTAAACAATCCTCCTGCCTCAGCTTTCTAAGTAGCTGTTCCCTCTGTCTTTACATTGCTTTCCTTTTATGACTCTGTATTCAAATTCTCTCATTTTAGAAGGACGCCATTCATACGGAATTAGAGTCCTCCATGATGATTTCACTATAACTTAACCCTGTCACTACTTTATCTCTAAATAAGTTCACATTCTAAAGCACGAGAGGTTAGGATTTCAAAATAAGACTTTTATAGAGAGAGAGTTCAACCTACAATAGCCAGAAAGCCATAGAAAGAATCTACTTCCTTGGTGTTCTCAGATGGAAAGAACCCTGTTTACAGCTTGGTTCCAGATTTCCAGTCACCAGACTTCAAGAAGAGAAATTTCTGCATTGTGTGGTCTTTGTCATGGCAGCCCCAGAACTCACTAGTAGTGAAGATGGTTTTACAAGAGCTAGAACTACAGCTCAGAGCCCATGGCTGGCTTCACCACATTGATGACTTGAAGTTTAGACTCAGACGCTTGGGTTCAAATCTGTTGACCAATTCAGAATACTCTACAAGTCTTGGAGAGACTTTATGTGTGCTAGTCACAGACTCCATCAGCTGGGAACCCCCATCATTCACACATTTCTGAAAGACAGATCCAGGCAGTAATCTTCATTATTTTAATTTACATTCCCCCACACACATGAAAACATAAGTTGAAGCAAACCAACAGCCAGAAACCAAAATATTCAGGGATCAAAAAGTGCCATTTGATCACATCTGGTGTTATTTCATTTAATAGCTGAGGGGGAAACGTTTTGAAAAATGCATGACTTTTGTAAAGCCAGGAAGTTCCAGTCAGAGGTCACTCACTGGAGCTGGGTTATGCAAATGCCTCCATCTCTTTGTCCTCTTTCAAATGACTCCTCGTCATTTATATTCAACCCAGAAAAGTAATGCTGTATGCTTTAATTTCAAGTTAGAGTTGATTTTTTATTTTTTGCCCCCCTTTTTTAACGTATCTATTCTCATCTTCATTTTGCACAGCAGATTTATCACTTTCACTTTGTAGATGAGAATGTCGACTTTCATGAACACTCATAATCAATTATAGGGACAAAGCTTGACCTCACCATCAGATCCTAAACTCAGTCCACTTTCTGCTGTGGAACAAAGACATCTCGGGTTTTAAATCCAGTCGGACCACAGAATCAGAATATCAGATATTGCTTGAACTTTTGAATGCGATTTGAATGTGTTGGACTGTAATCCTTATCCAGACTTCTCAGAAATGTGCCAATTTAATCTAACCATGGTATTTAAAGATGAAGCCTTTCGGGGACCAGTAGGACTAGACAAGTCCCAAGTGGGTCTCCCATTCTTAAAGTTTGTTGGATTTCTAAGGAGAGACAAACCGGAACACACACACTCACTCACATATACACAGTCTCTCACTCTACGATGTCTTCTGTTGGTTCTGGAGCTCAGCCAGAAAGAAGGCCATCACCCAGTGTCAGTTCTTGAGAGCCTCTAAGACTGTGAACCAGATAATGCTCTCTCTCTCTCTCTCTCTCTCTCTCTCTCTCTCTCTCTCTGTTTCTCTCTCTCTCTCTCTCTCTCTCTCTCTCTCTCTCTCTCTCTCTCTCTCTGTGTGTGTGTGTGTATGTGTGTGTAAGCACTCTTGCCATAGACCATGAATAGAGGGGAGAGGACACTTGTTCTTCCGTGCTAGTGGCAGAGAGTGAACATGGGCCATCAGGGTTGGTAACAAGTGTCTATGAAATGTACCATCTTCCTAGACCCCTGAAACTTCACTCAAGGCAGTAAGGATATATACAAGGTCAGGCAAAGTCAAGAAGAGTCTATGGATGAGCAAGATAGTTTTCAGCCGGCACTGAACAGTTCATGCTTGTAGGAAAAATAGGGTACAACTCTTTAAAGACAGGAGGATTAGCCAAGGATGGGGATGGAGGGGCTGGTGCTGGTGATAATAAAAGAGACAGGAAGTGATAGAAGAGTATAGATGCTTGGTGAAGGCTGAGCCTTATGAGATTAACCTCCATGCTCCCTAGAAACATCCAGGTCGATTTTATTCCTACCCTCTGTCCATAAGAGACTGTGAGACTTGCGATTGAATGAGCACAAGCATGGAAAACGTTAGCTTCGTGTTTTAAATGCTGTGGTAAGTGATCTGGAATTTTCAAATTACTGTGTTTGTTGTCACTTGTTTGCTTATGGAGAGAGTGCTGTGGGGTTTTTTTTTTTTGCCTCTGCTATTAATTCTTGAAAGAAAGTAGTAAAATTTCCAAATGTCTGGTGGGCCTCCATTTCCTTTCTATAGAATGGTGGGGTTGCACAAAATAGATCAGAGATGACATATATGTGGCATGTAGGCTGCTGCCACTCCCAATTCTGATGTCCCTTTACAAACTTAATCAATAGTGATGCCTTGCTTGCTAAGTCTTAGCACATTCTGGGACTCTTTATCAACACAATGCTTCCAGCCAGTCTTGATCCATTGACGCAGATGACCAGCAAAGAAGCCAGATGGGCCCTGGACAGGGAATAAGACCTATCTTAGACCCAAGTCTCAGCTCTGTGGACACTGAGAAAACACTTAACCACTATAGCTCTTAGTCTCCTCTTCTATTAAAGTCTAAAAATGACCCCTTCTTACACAATTCTTTAAAGGACCATCTGAGACCATAGACATCAACCTTTGTGAATGACGCAGGGTTGGGCGCAATTGAACAGTTCTTGCTCCTTTGGTCTTGGTGAAGTCTTGCACAGAGCGTGTGCTGTGTAGATGACTGTAGACGCTCAGAGAAAGGTAAACAGATGATGTTTGTTGCCAGTTTTCTCTCCAGCTGAATTCAGAATGGGGGCTTAGCCATAAGCACAGGATTTGAAAGTGTAGATGGCAAAATTAGCACACCGATGTTTGAGTCCCAGATCGCTTCCTCCTAGCTGTGAGGTTTTGAGCAAATTAATTTAAAGCATTGGACTCAGTTTCTTTGTCTATAAATGGAAAATGCAGTAAATTAAAGAGTTACACTGAGGTTCTTAAAATGAACTGATCAAACATCCCAAGGCTTAGCACCTGGCAAGTGGCCATCCATGGTATTAAACAGTTGAGGCTGGGAAAGTCACAGGGTATAGTTTAGAATTTGTCCCAGGTTAGGAACTTTTATATCCCTCAGAGCCTTGTTAAAGACTTTAAACTCTTTTCTAATCAGTTCCAAGAGCTGTAAATTGAAGAGGAAAGTATCCTTGCTTTTCTGGCTTGGGTTCCCATAGAAAAATTTGTAAAAATAAAACAGAAAACCAGGTCAGGCCTGGGAGCTGGTGAGATGCTTCAGTGGTTAGAGCATTTTTTGTGCAAGCACAAGGACCAGAGTTCAGATCCCCAGCACACACATAAAATCTTCTGATGGCAGCAAGATCCTGTCATCTCAGCACTGAGTGCTGAAGGTGGGACAGAAAGACTAGTATATTCCAAAGGCTCACTGACCAGCCAGTCAACCCCAAATGGTCAGTTCTTGGATCACTGAGAGTCTGGCATAGGGGTGCATGCCGTTAGTCCCAGCACTCAGTGGGCAGGTCTCTGAGAGTTCAAGGTGAGCCTAGTCAACATACTGAGTTCTAGGTGAACCAGGGATACAAGATGAGACCCTGCATCAATGTTGCCATCATCATCATCATCATAGATAGAGAGCAATAAAGAAACACGTAATATTGACCTCTGGCCTCCACATGCTCACACAGGATAAGCACACCCACATACATATGTACAACACACACACACAGAAAAAATAATGAAGAGGAAAGCTGGGCTGTAGCTCTAACATACTGTTCAGTAGCCTCTCTCCCAAGCCCCTCAACAGTAGGCAGCTGTCCAGTGTGGTGGAAGTTGCTCAGTTCAGATGGTTTTCTGTACATTCTAACAGTCTGCATTCTGAGGGCTTAGTTAATCAAAGGACTTTAATAAAAAGATGATTTCTCCAAAGGTCTGTTAGAAATTTTTCAGGTATCCTTTTAGTCAAACAGCACCAGTGGGGGGAAAATGTTTCTCTTATGGGTTAAGTCTCAGGCAAATAAAATTGTCCTTTACTCCAAAGAATAAGAAATCTCAGTGTTCTAGAAGGTTCTTGGCTATAGCCACAGCAGGGAATAATAAGAATTTTCGATATTTTAGAACCCTGAGGTAGCCAAATTCTTTGGACATTCTTCCAAAGAGAGAGTGTGTCAGAAAAAAAAATGAAAGAAAAAAAACCTTCAATAGTTTCATTGTTGTACCTGCTCTAATAATCTGAGGGGAGCTAAGGAAGATGATGTGTGCTTAGCCAAGTGATCACAGGAGAGGCAGGAATGCAAACTGATGTGGAGTGGAAAATCGACTGTATTACACCAAGAAGCAACTGCCAACAGAAAGCCTTAGCTGCTTTTTCTAAACAGGGCTCTGGCTGTGTCCCTTTCCTTCCGGACCCGAGGTGTCTGGATTTCAGTGGACCATAGTCTCTGACAATCCTTGGTTTCCTTAGTTCTGGGCAGGATGCAAGCATTGCTCATCTGTGGTGATCTCAGCCCTCACCGAAACCTCTGACCATATTTGGACTTCTGTAGCGCTTGCTCCATCAACAGAAAATGCAGCTGAGCAGCAGCAGGCAGCAGCCACAATCAACATGGAATGCAAAAAAGGAAGGTGGGAGATGGAAAAAGAAGAAAGAAAGGGCAGACAGCCAGAGATAGAAATACACTGAGTCCTGTGGGAGAGACAGGAACACCCTACTCAGGGGTCCAAGGAAATGAGACCCGGAACCACTATGCAGACTAGGGGGGAAAAGGAAAGACCCATCTAAGGAGTAGAAGACAGAAAGATTTAAGCTTACTATCTGCTTATCCATCCACATAAGTAAATTAATATAGAATGTGTGGGAGTCCTCCACCCACTCAAACGCCCCCCAAAAATAAAATAAATAACACACACCAACCATAACATAGCCCCAGAAAGACCTATACCCCTGTTGGCACAGAGTGTGGAGTTGGTAATTTGGTTTGTGTAGTTTGTGTATAGAACATGACACACTAAGGAGTTTGCTTACGTCAACAGCCCTTCAAATACAGAGTTCCTGCCTCACTTTTGCTGGGACTTTCAGCTTATGTGTACCAAGTTCTAAGCGGCGCCCCAACTTTTGCCTGAATTGTGGTTCACTTTAGCTGAAAGTACCTGCCTAGTTGGTTTTTGTTATTGTTGTTTCTGTCTTTATTTCTTACTTTTTTGGTTAGAACAGGGTTCAATTTTCTGGTATAAATTCTTTCCCTGAAACAATGCCCTGTAGTCCTGAAACTGTCTAGCTATTAATCCCCTAAAGTTCAATTGCCTTGTCATTTTCTGATGCTGAAATGAGTTTGTTAGGGGAAAATTATGGCATAACGCCCACTGTGCACATGCTAGTGTGCATGTGTATGTGTGCGTGTGAGCACACACCAACCCCCCCCCACACACAACATGCTCTGGTAAGAACCTTGAGCACTGGTGCGTTCCAAAAAGGACACCTCAAGACCCTTCTGGGATTTTTGTCTCTTTCCTTAGGATGCTATATGACTTCCATGATCTATTTATTGCAATGCTTCGCTGATGTAAAATACTCATACAGCATAAATAACTCCTCCCCATGATATCCCAGAACTTTCCAATCTGGGAATCTGGCCTGAGCTCCTTGCTTTAAATAAACCAGAGACAGATTTTTCCAAGGGAAGACAGCAAGTTCCTATTGGACTAAAGCGGTCCCTTTTTACTATATTTACTCGTTCTTAGTATGCCTGGCTGCATGGATTTGGTAGATATTTTGATGGTGTATTGTTCATTATGCAAAAAATGCTACTTATTTTAAGTGTTGTGCCTTCTCCTTGTTCTATGTATTGCTTTTTGTTGTGGATTTGATTCTGCCTTGTACTATTATTGTCCTTTCTATGTATTTTAGCAGTATTTATATGATATCTCCTTCCAGCTCTTCTCTATTTTTCTTTCTTTTTTTAGACAAGAGTCCCACTCTGTAACCCAGGCTTACTTCAAGTGCCATGGCCTCTTGTCTCGCCTCCTGAATGCTGGGGTCACTGTCATAGCCACCAACCCTGAGCTCAGTGTCTGTCATTCTGGCATAAGCGTATGTCTCATAAACACCATAGCTTTGGGTTTTCGTTGTATTACAGTAAACAAGAGCATCTTTTTGATGGTTTTAAGATAATTTGGTTTTTTTTTGTGGTAAGATACACACATACGATTTACTGTTTTACCCTGCGTAAGTGTACAGTTCAGTGGTGTAAAAGTCATAGTGTGCGACTCTCACCTCCACACCATTCACCTCCACAGCTCCTGACACATGCTTAAAACCAAACTCCAACTCCCGACTTCTCATTTCTCCAGCCTCTGAGTACACTTTACTTTCTGACTCTTTGGTTTTGTTTTAAACTAAGTGCCGAAGATAAGTGAGAGAATAAAGTGTTTGCCTTTGGGACTTAACCTGGCTCAGCACAGTTGTCAGGTCTCACTGGTGTGTGTCATTCACTGGGACAATCTTCCTCCCAAGGCTGAATGGTATTTGATTGTATGTAAATACTATGCGAGGCTTTTCTGTTTATCTCTTGATGGACACTTGGGATGCTTCCACATGTTAACCTATGCTGCTATAAACTTGAGTGTATAAATATCTGTTTAAGGGGCTGACGAATTGGCTTGTTTGTTAAGAACGGTGACTGTTCTTGCGGAGGACCAGGGTTTGATTCCCAGCACCCACATGTGACTCACTGCAGTCTGTAGCTCCAGTCATGGGGTGTTTGACACCTTCGGACTTTTTGGCACCAGGTACAAATGTGAAACACATACATACATGCAGGCAAAATACCCATGCAGATGCAATAATAAAATAAATATTTAAAAATAAATAAATGTTAAAAATCACAAATATCTTTGCAAGATCCTCTCTTTAATCATTTTAGGTGTATAGCCAGAAGTAGAATTGCTAGTTCCTAAGATTAGCTGCCACTTAAGGGGCTTATTTAACTCATATTTATATAATCAAGAATGTACTATAGACTGCAAAAGTCCCATGAAGGAAAACAAAGCAAGGGATGAAGTTTTTTTTGTGTGTGTGTTTGTTTGACAACATAGAGTGATATGGGAGGAACCAAAGAGAGAAATGAACAGAAATTGACTTGGGTATCTGCTGACAGCCTTCCAAATAGAGCACACAAGCACACGAACAATCCCTGAGGCAGAAGTGCACTAGTACTCCGAGAACATCCAAGAGGTAGGATGACGGTAGCCCAATGAGGCCAGATCATACAGAACTTTCTAGATTACTGACAGCATGTAGATTTTTTTTAAAGATTTATTTATTATGTATACAGTATTCTGCCTGCATATATGCTGGCGGGCCAGAAGAGGGCAACAGATCTCACTGTAGATGGTTGTGAGCCACCATGTGGTTGCTGGGAATTGAACTCAGGACCTCTGGAAGAGCAGGAAGTGCTCTTAACCACTGAGCCATCTCTCCAGCCCCTAGACAAGACAAACACTGAAAAGCTTGAAGACAGGAGGGGATTTTTAAAGAATTGGATCAATATTTTTATTTAAGTGACGCTTAAAGTTTTAAATCTTCTGTGATCTATATTGAGCATTGACTATAGGACAAGGATAGAAGTTGGGAGATGACTGGAAGGATATCAGAGTAGCCCAAGTGGGTATGGTGAGTGGGTACAGCAGACATGTCAAGGGTACACCGTGGAAAATGGGTATGCTTGAAGGTGGAACCTAGCACTGTTAGATGAACACTTGTAAGGGGTGAGAAAACAAACAGAGTCCAAGATGACATCAAGTTTTATTTGAGCCATTGGATAGAGATATGAACTTACATTCATTAAGTAGGTAAGAATGTTCCAGGCAAGAAGGAATTGGGGTTTTATTCAGGGCCCTTTGAACCTAAGGCATCTATAGAACCACAGAAAGTTATGAAAAGCATATATTTTAATTTGGGATTTGTAGTTTAGGGGAGCAGTTTACATTTGGGGAGATACTTCACAGACAGTAGTATAGAGGTAAAATCTGTTAAGTAAAATTTTCCACTCTATTGGGCTGGTTGCCATTGTGAGCACCAGAGTTCCAATCCTGGTGCTCTTATCCTGACAGCTGTGTGTCAGAAAGTGTATCAGTTGTCTAGGAGTGAGATAGAGGAAGAGCCAAGGGTTGAACTATAGGCTGTTAGCTCTCCAGTCCCTGAGATTTCTGTGTGCTGGAATGCCTGAGCAGATCCTTTTAGCAAGCCTATATGATAGTGTTTCTGGTGGCTCCCAAAGATACTGTATAGCAAACTAGGCTTTCAAGACATGGTTTAAGTTAAACACTTTCAGATAATATATTATTCTGGATTGTCTAGGTGACCCCTTAGCTCAGACACAAGTGTGTTTGGAAACTAGATGTTTTATTACATACTGAATAAGAAAGTGTAATGAAAGGAGAGAGAGAGAGAGAGAATTGATTTTGGAGGTAGAAGAAGTGTTGACTGAGTTTTCTGTCCTGCCTAGTTCCCCTAGTTCCCCCAGTTCCCGCAGTTGTTAAGTCCCAAAGAAACACACAGAGGTCTACGTTAATCATAAACTGATCGGCCCAGTACCTCAGGCTTTTTATTAACTAATTCTTATAACTTATATTAGTCCACATTTCTTGTCTATATTAGCCATGTGGCTTGGTACCTTTTCCGGGGAGGCAGTCACATCTTGCTTCCTCTGTGGCTGGGTCATGACTGCAGACTTAAATTTCCCTCTTCCCAGAATTCTCATTGCTCTACCTTTACTTCCTGCCTGGTCTCCCCACCTATACTTCCTGCCTGGCTATCGGCCAATCATCATTTTATTTAAATAATACAAGCTACAGGATAAAAGACCATTGTGCCACAGCAAAGAAGGGATCATGAGCCAAGAAATGTAGGTCTAGAAATGGAAAATACAACACATCATATTCTTCTCTGGAACCTCTAGAGCCGTGGTTCTCAACCTTCCTAATGCTGCTACCCTTTAATACAGTTCATCATATTGTTGTAACTCCCAACTATAAAATTATTCTCATATTCTTCTTAACCATAATTTTGCTATTGTTATGAATTGTAGTGTAAATATCTGTGTTTTCAGATGATCTTTGGTGACCCTCGTGAAAGGGTCATTAGACAGCCACAGGCTGAGAACCATTGCCTTATAGGGAATGCACCACCTCCAAGGTCATACACACAGAAGAGGCCCTTCTATAAGGAAAGGAGTTAGTGGGATTACTCTTGCATCTGTCTCTTGGCCCAACAGCCTTAAAGGCCAACAATGACCCAATGCCAATAGTAGTTTCATATCCAGAAGAATATTGCTGAGTGCCCTTATGAAACATCCTTCCCCCATAGCCCACAAACAATCCAGCATAATCCGGAACTGCAGGAAGCAGAAGCACATATTCTCCAGTGAGTCCGTGAGAACTGTGGCTGCAGTGTCAAACCTGCTTCCTTGTCTTTAGTCCTCAGACACTTGTGCTGTAACTACTTGAGCCACAAAACCACATATCAGCCCTTGGTTCCCTAAATGTACTGTGTCCTAAAATAACCCATTCCGGAGGGGTCACCCGTTGTATATGCAGTAGGGTAAATGCCTTCTATAATGGTCTATCAGATAAGATGTTAGCCTCACTGTAAGGTAGGCTCATTGATCTGTGTTACAGGGGAGACAGCACACCAATAAACTAGGCATTCTGTGAGACCTTAGAGGTGATGTGGTGAGCAGCGCTGGAGGCAGAGGAAGAAACCCACATTCAGACGGAGTAGACATCAGTTAAGATAAGGGTGGATTACTGTTTCCCCCAGTGTGGAAGGCTTCAACAGAGCCCTTCCTAATAGACTAGCAATCACATGATCACTATTCAGTGCTATCATGTGGCCAGCTGGTTCCCTCACCATAGAGTGGCATGGAAAATTGACAGTGTCAGTCTCAGCAGCCGTCAAGAAGGGTATTTGTGAGTGGCAGTTATTAGTGGAGTCTCAAGGAGAGGAATCCCATTGGGAACCTATCCCTGCTGTGATGGGCACTTACAAACCCATTGCTGAAGGACCGCAGTGACTGAGAAGAGGAGCTGGCTCCTTTCCACAGGACAATTTATCTCACTGACTAGTTCAAGATGCAGGCAGGTGGCTCTCTTTCCACACGACTCCCAAACTCCCTTCTCTCTGGTCTTCCAGTTGTTTTCCTTCTAATATCCATGCCAGACAGATCTTTGCTTCTACTTGTCCTGCGTGTATGTGTACCTCAGGCTGTCTCTCACTTTGTGTAAACAGTCTTTCTGAACTGGGATAGTATTCTGCAGCAGTGCCCTTGGGGTGGCTCCGAGGAATGCCAGGATGTGATCCACGTCCATCCGGTGTCATCCATCTAGGAAGCAGACTATGGTTGTTTCTCCTGTATTCTAGGGAGCTCCTTAGGAGTTCATAGGTGACAGGCAGGAACAAGTCTTGTACCATGACCCCAAGTGGTGGTCTATTCTTTGTTGCAGATGGCACTGCCTCACTCCAGAGCTCCTGTGTCTGCTTCCAGCATGTTGGACCTTGGCAGATGCTCTGCCAAGCGTTGATGCCTGCCACTCAACAAGAAGGAAAGCCATGGATCTCGTAGGAGAACCTACAACCACCACTTCACTAAACCAGCATAATCCCTAACGACAATCCAAATATTTGTCTTGTGCCCGCAGAGAAGTACGGTCCTCACCCCTTCTCAAGGAAACTTCTCTTCACAACAGACAGAGACCATCACAGAAAACCACAACCAATCAAAATGCAGAGTTGTGGCGCCCAGTCCTAATTACAATGCGACTCTCACACCTAAGGATCAGGAAACATTTCAGGAGAGGGAGCGTGAGTGGCATTGTACAGACTGAGCAGGCCGTATTGGTGTTTATAGAAACATACGCACATACACGTATGGTATATCAGCAACTAATGGGGAAAGAGGCGAACATTTGAAAGAGAACAAGTAGGGATATATAGGAAGATTTGGAAGGAGGAAAAGGGAGAGAGAGATGGTTATATAATAATCCTGAAAAACAAAGAAAATAATTCAAGAAGAAAAAACACACTAAATTTTAAAGTGAGAAAGAGTAAAACCAAACGGAAACTCACGCATAGAGTACTGAGAAAGACAAATGTCTGAACAGATACGAGTTGTTTTTCAGTTTTCCATTTCATTGGAGTATTTCCTGGTTAAAGCGAAGGAAATAACAGTGGGAAAAATGAGTTCTTGGCCATGGGTAGACCCCATTCCTCCCAAGACATGGACCCTACCCCAAGCAATTAGAGAAATTCCTACTGACAGAGGATGCACGAAGTGTCTCTTGTACCAACAAGGCCAGGGGCAGAGTCACAGGTTTAAACACCCTTTCAGACAAGGAAGCCTGGGTGGACTCTTGACCTTCCGAAACTCCACGTCCTGAACTATAACCAAGAACTGAGTTAGCCTGCATGGTTTCTCAGACCCAAGATTTTCAGAGTTGAGATAATGGAATGTGCATTGTTTTATAAGCAAAAGAAACAAATGTTATATAAATAAGTGCTGTTTGGAAATCCCCTCTCAGCTTGCAACTAGAGACAGAATTCAGATTTTAACCAAAGATGATCTTTCCCATCTCTCCACACATTTACGATTTGCTCTTTTGGCTTATATTCCATTATAGATCAAGCCAAATGCATCCTGGCTGGATTAAATAAAAGGAAAACGGTTCCTCAAGCAGGTAAGTAAACCCATAAAACTGGGGAGGTTAGCAAAGATGTAAACTACAGGTCACAGGGACAATAAAGGACCCCAGTGACACACAGATAAAGAACAGGGTGTCTTTGTCTATTAAAATGACCTTAAGACCAAAGGCTCATTTGCTGGAGGGACATATAAGGTCTCCCAGGACCTAAGGGTGGGCATGGCAGCAGGCAGCATGGAGGCTGGCACAGTCCTTCTGCCAGCTACCTGGGCACACATCCTTTCATGCCACCTCTCACTGTATCTTTATTTCCCTTGTGATTCAGGGCTGTGGGTCCCGATGGACAAACGGAGGAAATGAGCCACTAAAAAGTACAGAAATTCCAGTGAGGCTTTGTCAGATTAACTTCTTGTCTTTTAGTTTAGTTGTCTGTGGTTCTGTTTTTAAATGGAGTTTGCTGTCTTGGTTGTGAGCTGCCACATGGGTGCTGGGAATTGAATCCAAGTCCTCTAGAAGAGCAGCCAGTGCTCTTAACCACAGAGCCCTATCTCTATCTCCAGTGGCCCAGTGCTTTACTGCTAGAGAAAGATTGGGGACCTTGGCTCCATCCTCTTCTCTCTGTGCCCCTACCTACCTATGTAACTTAATCTTTCTAAAGCATTCCCCCTTGTAAGACCTGCACCATTTGCTTCCTCTTTATGTTCATGTGTGTTCCCCTTTCTCCTGTATTGTGTTTCTCACCCATATACTAGATCCCATAGTGTCTACCAATACGAGCACAGTAGCAAGAAGACTGTGTGTAGGAAGCTACACCAATACAGTCTCGCTAACATGACTGTCCAAACATGAGCTGGGCATGGACAACACCAATAAACATGCCAAAGTGGATGGGGGAAAGTCCCCGAGGCCTTACCCCTACACAAGGAACTACTGGCAACAAAGGAATGCTGAGAACAGGAGAAATTGTCTTCCCCAGGGAATAGAATACCAAATGGTTGTCCAGTACCAAAAGGTCATCCCCGAAAGCATACCCAAAATAACATTATATGGACTGAGCAGGTTATATTTAGGAATATATATGCATATACATATATGCATGCAATAACAATAAATGAGAAAAAGGGGCCATGAGTTTGAAGTAGAGTAAGGAGGGCCTGGGGAAGGTGCAGAGGGAGTCTGAAGTAGAGTAAGGAGGGATTATGGGGAAGGTGCAGAGGGAGCAGCAGGAAGGGAGAGTGCTGTAATTCTAACTTCAATTTTTTTTAAATGTCACTTTTTTTTCTCAATTTTTGCAAAAACATAACTTCACTGGAAATCGACTCCAGGCAAGACACTGAGTCTAGCAGTTGAGATAGGGAAGGGGAAGGGCAGATAAGGAATAAGCCTTTCCTTGAAGAAGGTTCAGTCCAGGCAGGTAGGCAGGAGCTTACTCACCTGGCTCGCTCGGGTCTCTCCTCTCTCACAGCACGTGACTGTAAGGAAGCATTTTTGGGAATAGAAACTTTGGGATTGCCAGGAGCAGAGGTGCTTTCTGGGTCAACAGCCCTGCTTCTTGGATTGTCGACTCGGTCACAACCACCGTGTGTGCCTTTTTCTTATAAAACATACCAGCAGCCAGAAACAGTCTACCTATGCCCACACCAACGCTGGCACACAATGGCTTTTGTTAAAGAAACCCATTGCCTTCATTGTAGTATTTAGTAGGCTCCCCACCCCTCTCTTCTCTAAGCTGTCACAGTTACATGAAGTCAGCCTATGATTGATGAAGCAGGATATGTACAAAGACAAAGAGAAGGCAGATTGTCTTCCAGGCTTGCAGCAGGGGGGTGGGGAGTTCTAGCACCATTGACACATCTCCAGCTCCACCAAGTGAATGGCTTTGCCGTGACAGTGGAGGGTGAAGCAGTTAAATAACAGCAATGAAGAAAAAGGAGAGCTCATGGACCAAGAAGCTGCAGCATGTCTCCGGGCTGCCTCATAGCTGTGATCTGTCTGTTCCTATTTGAGCAGACAGATGACTCTACTCTCAGAACTTGAAGCCATAAGATATTTGAGTCATAAACATAATGCCCCTTGTTTTGACCACATTCTCACCAGTGACTGGCAAATCACAGTTCGATTTCCCCATGCATTTATCAATGGCCCATGCTGTTGTTAGAAGGTTATAAGGGGATTATCAAAAAATCTGTTTAAGTCTAAAAGATATAAGCGAATGGAAAAGAATACCGTAGGCTTAGGGTTTGCCTGCCTCAAAGTCACTTCATCCTTCTATTTCTCCTCTGGAGAAATCATTGACCTGTCAGGTATAATTGTACCATCTCCTCACAGGCCCTAGAGGAGGGTGGCACCCACACCTGGTCAGTCTGGGGACCCCTTGCCTCCACTTACAGAAGTTTGGCCAAACCACTCACAGGAGCTCACCTTAGAAAATCTGTCTGAATTCTGTGGTGAATAAAATCTCCCCCTGGAATTGCTGTCTCTAGGCAGCACCAGCCTGTGCAGCCATCACCCTGGAGGGGAGGGTAAGTCAGGGTCTAGGAATGGAACAAAGTTATGTGGCAGGGAAGGACACTGCACTTTAAGAAAAAAGCCCCCAACCCAACCATGGGTGAGGCTACACCAACTCCTGTATCATTTTCAATAAGCATAATACCCTTCTTGCATCCCTGTTTGAGTTCCTGCTCATTCTCAATTAGAGGTCCTAATTAATTCATTATATTTTTAAATATGGTGCAAAAGAGATGAAACTAGAGAGAAAAACTGAAACTAGCAGTAAAATGAGTATTTGTCCCCAAACATGCTAACCTTAACTTTCAGTAGGCTTGCTGGTGTGGGCCACCAAGTCAACACAGAAGGACCCAGGCTTTGCTTTGTCACACCGCTTACCCAGAAGATGGAAACTAACCAAGACACTCAGAAATGTAACTAGTTCTCATTATGAACGTGAAAGGAGTTTTCTACCTTGGGACTCAGGTGAAGAAGACATGGCGGGTGCGAGAGGCAGAGCCACAGCTCACCAGAGTTCCGAGAGTAAGCACAGTGACAAAGCCGTGGCTCTCCTGGCGCTGCTCCTTGCACCTTCCCCAAAAGCAAACTGATGGTACTACAACACTGAGCAAGACTCAACAAGAGCAGCTGGCTCCCTGCTGATACGGGGCTCTGATCTGTCCTGATTAAAAGTTTGAATTTTAAATGACTTCTTGGACAGTGGCCACATCTGTCAGCTCGTTTGACTTTGGCACCTGTCTCACGCTCTGTGTCTTTTCTAGAACTATCATAACAACCGTGGAGCTTGGGCTTCTTCACAAGTGTTAGCCCATGATGTCTAACCAAGACTTTACAGAGAGGATAAAGAGACCAGAAAGCATTTTCTGTGTCTTTCCCAGTGCTCTCTAGAATTTTTCATTTTTGTCTGGTTTTATATGGGTGGTGGTGGTGGTGTGTGTGTGTGTAAGTGTGCATGTAGTTGACATTGCAATCCTTCCTCAATTGCTCACTGTCTTAGTTTGGGTTTTTATTGCTATGAAGAGATACCGTGACCACGGCAATTCTTTTTTTTTTAATTTAATTTTATCTTTTGGGGCAGGGTTTCTCTGTGTAGCCCTGGCTGTCCTGGAACTCACTCTCTAGATCAGGCTGGCCTTGAACTCACAGAGATCCATTTGCCTCTGTCTCCTGAGTGCTGGGATTAAAGGCGTGAGCCACCACTGCCTGGCTGCCATGGCAACTCTTATAAAGGAAAGCTTTTACATGGAGCTGGATTGCAGTTCAGAGATTTAGTCCATTATCGTATGGTGGGAAGCATGGCAGCACACAGACAGACATGGTGCTGGAGAGGTAGCTGAGTGTTTTACATCTGGATCAGTAAGCAGCAGGAAGAGGGAGAAACACTGGGCCTGGCTTGAGCATCTGAAACCTCAAAGCCCACCCCCAGTGGTACACTTCCTCCAATAAGGCCACACCCCTAATAGTGCCACTCCCTATGAGCCTGTGGAGGCCATTTTCATCCAAACCACCACGCCCACCTTTTTTTGAGACAGAAGTTCTCGCTGAACCTGGAACTCCCCAACTGGCTAGACTAGCTTGCCAGAAGGTCCCAAAAATTCTCCTATCACTGCCTCACAGCACCAGGGTTACAGGTATGTGCCACCTTGCCCAGCTTTTTACATGTGTGCTAGAGATCTGGACTCAGACCTTACTGCCCAGCAAGCATTCACCTTCCCCATCTTCTCAGTTCTCTTGGATCGCTTTGTTAACTACTTCTTCTCAGTCATTTGCCTGCACCCCTCACGTCATGTTTTTCACCATCTTCTTCAGGGTTTGATGAATCTGTGGGTGCTGAGCACAGGAAGTCTATAGCATTGTTGGGTTTTAAATAAAACCAGCACAGGACTGACGAGGAAAATTACCATTAGTAGTCTAGATGTCAACACGAGTTTCAATAACAGCAGGCCAGTGTGTAACCGTGGAACACATTTTTCCACACCATGGAAAATAGTCAAGCTACTAGGTTTTGTCTTGGGCATCCTCAGCAAATAGCTGAAACTTTGCAAATGCCCTTTAGCATTCTGCAGATCAGCAAGGCTCACTTAAACATCAGAACCCCAAAGCCATCAGGTACAACTGAGCATGGCAAATGATTTCACAGCCTACTACCTTCTTATAAAAGAGATCAATATTGTGTTTCTCTTGGTATCTACCAGATTTTGAAACAATGAACATGTGCGGGGCTCCACACGACCTTGTTAAATACACCTGGGGTCCACAGGGTCCATGCAGAGCTGGGGTGTAAGGCTCTGTGTGGGCAACAACCAGGTTTCCTAAATTTCTGCTCTTGGAGTGGCATCAAAGCTTGCAGAATTCGAGTTATATGATAGAGTCATGGTAACAAAACAGTATGATAATGTGCCAAAGCAGACACATAGACAAATGGAATAGTCTATAGGACCCCGAAATATGTGCATAAAGTCACAGCCACCTGATTTTTGACAGGGGTCTCAGATGTACACATTGTGTAAAGAACCTCTTCAACAAATGGTGCTTGAAAACCTGGATTTCCACCTGAGGGAGAATGAAACTGTGTCTGCATCTCTCACCCTGTGCAAAAAATCAATCCATAATGGATCACAGCCCCCAATAAAAGATATGAGGCTATCAAAATTCTAGAGAAACTGCGGCAAAATACTTAAGACATACACTAAGACAAGGACTGTCTGCGAGGGCCTCTAACAGCTCAGGACTCTTAAGACTGACATACAGCCTTGTGTGACGTTCCAAAGCTTATGAGTAGCAAAGAAAAAATCACCAGGAAAAAAATCTGAAGAGACACCCTTCCGAATACAATGTACATCTGACACGGATTAATATCTAGAATTTATAAGAGCCCCAAAAGAAAGCTTAAAATAACGAATAATTTAATCAATAAATTGGCTAGTGAACTGAAAAGACAATTCTCCAAAGAGATACAGATTTCAAATAAATACTTGAAAACATGTTTACCTCCTCAGCCATCAAGGGAATGTGGATTAAAACTACATTGAGATTCCTCTTTTGTCCTAGTCAAAATGGCTGCCATTAAGAAAATAACATCAGGGCTGAGACATTGGGCCATGCCTGACCCTCACTTGTGCGGGCCTGTGCCAGCAGAAATGAGCAAGTATGTAGTAGAGTGATGGGAGAGAAAGAGAAGTCGAGTGGCTTACGAGCTATGCAGAGAGGCAGAACTGGAGCCCTGTGGAGGAACAGCCTGGTGTAAGAGGCCTGCGGTGCGACCTGAGGCCATGGTGATGCCTGGGTCCGTGCCACCACTGAGGACCACGTCTGGGTCTGTGGTCCTGCTTCAGCCAAGGACTGTGTTGATGTCCGTGGGCCCTGTTATCACCAAAGACCATGTGAGCTTCTGTGGTCTGTACTGCATGCAGCCTTAGGTCATGTTGAAGTCCCAGGATCTAGCTGAGCTGGCGCTGTCCCTCACCGGCCACCACATGGTGGCGCCAGCAGTGAGAGAGTTGGCAACGCCCCTTGCCTGTGCAGCGAGGGAGGAGACCTACCTCCGTGGCAAGAGAGTGGGAGAGGAGAGTTGGTCCCGCCCCTCTAGTAATGCTCCTGAGGCAAAGCTGGCCCTGCCCCTCTCTGGCCTGGTGGGAGAGCTGGCCCTGATATCATGGGCGTGGGAGAGCTGGCCTCACTGGCGTGGGTGCAAGAGATTTGATGGGCTGACCAATTCAGCTATCTCTCAGGCCCAGATCCAAGCCTTTGATTTGGTCCACCCCAACATCTGCTCCATCTATGAGCTGCTGGAGCTCATGAAAGGATCTGTTCTGTGGATCCATAGCCATAGGAGCTCCATGACTCGGCGACAGCAGGATGTCCGCGAATCTCTATGAGGATTCGATATTGACAGTGTAACAGAAGCCAGAGGCTTTGAACTAGACCGACAACTCATTGCATTGAACATTTGCAAGTAAAACTGTTTGGGCAAAAGAGTATGCTTTGCGACACACTGCAGCTCCCAATGTCACTATGATAGATAAATATGTGATGGAGAGGGGAGAAAGAGCAGTAGAATGGTACAGGCACAGCAGGCTGTGGTTGGTAGAGGAGCAGGTCATTAACCAGAGGGGTCGGTGAAATGATTTTTCACTTTTTTATTTGTTTGTTTGTTTGGTTGGTTGGGGCTTTTTCTTCTTTTCCTTTTTAATTTAAATTTTTATTTTCTTTTGCAGGCGGAGGTTACAAGGGTGGAGAGCAGATACGGAAAGACTGGGAAATTAGTGGGTGGGGGTGCATAATGTGAAAACCCCAAGGATTCAATAAAAAATACATTTAAAAATTTTTATGTGAAGTGATAGATATGTTAATTAGCTAGATTGAAATTTTTTTTACAAATTGTTCATAAATCCTAACATCACCTTGTACCCTATACCTATATACTACATAAATTATCAGTTAAAAAAGTTGCATAGCTGATTTTTTAAAAAAAAAAAAGAAAAAAGAAAAGAAAAGAACCATAGCATTGTATGATGGTACACACATACCTTTGATCCCAGAACTCCAAGGGCAAAGGCAGAGGCACAGGCAGGTAGATCTCTGTGCATTCAAGGTTCAAGGCCAGCAAGGGCTACATTATGAGATTCTGCCTCAGAAAAGGGGAGGGGCTGGTGCAAATGTGGAGGAAGACCCCTTATACACCAGTGTGAGAATGTAGACTGGTATAACCATTGTGGAAGCCAGTGTGGAGGTTCATCCTATATGAGACCCTATATGACCCATCACACCACAGAGATACTTTCACATCCTTGTTTATTGGTGTTTTGTTCACAATAGTAAAGATGTGGGACCTGCCTAGAGGTCCATTTGTTGGAGGGAGGGGCCTCTTGTTGGTTCCAGCTGCTCAGTCCCGAAATAATCACACAGAAACTATATTATTGAAATCACTGCTTGGCCCATTAGTTCTAGCTTCTTATTGACTAACTCTTACATCTTAATTTAACCCATCTCCATTAATCTGTGCATCGCCATGAGGTCGTGGCCTACCAGCAAAGTTTCAACATGTCTGTCTCTGGCAGCAGCTCCATGGCTTCTCTTCTCCCTCTCCTTTCTCCCAGCATTCAGTTTAGTTTTCTCCACCTAGCTAAGTTCTGCCCTGCTATAGGTCCAAAACAGTCTTTTATTAACCAATGGTATTCACAGCATACAGAAGGGAATCCCACATCATCCATTTTCTCAATGAATGGCTAGAGAAAATTGGCACATATCCACAATGGCAATTTATTCAATGGTAAAGAAGAGTGGAATCTTGACATTTGCAAGAAAATGTTTGGAACTGGAGATCACTGTGCTCAGCAAAGAGAGGCACATGCAGACACAGCGCCATGTTTTCGCTTGTTTGTGTGATCGATATTCAACTTTATATGCTCAAAGGCCGACATGGGCTGTGAGAGAGGAGGAAGAGGTCTAAGGGGTGGATAATGAATTGTGAAAACGGATTGCTTAACCTCGTCTGTGTGCATTTTAACATGGAGAAACTTGAACAAAAATGTCCTGGACGGCAAAGCTAGAACGATGGGTTAGTGGGTGAAATACTTTACCCACTTTACCCAAGTTTGGATCCTCAGAATGCATAAAATAAGGGTGTGGTGGCACACTTCTGTAACCTCAGCAGCAGGGCTGGGAAAGTTCAGGGGTGGAGAAGGCTGAGGGGTCAACAGACAGGCTGGTCCATTGTATACATATTACAATTTCTTTATCCATTCATCTGCTGACAAACAGATGCTACAGCATGACAATCATAAACAGTTTGACAATAAACAGAGATGCGCAAGTCTGTCTATAGCACGCTGACTTTAGAGAAGTGCTTTAGTTGGCTACAGCCTTGTTTTGGAGGAACCTCCCTTAGTGATTTCCACAGAGGCTAGATTAGTCTGCATACACCCCAGCAGTATAGAGTTTCTCTCTCCCTGCGTCCTCACCAGCATGTGCCTCTCACCGACAGGCATCCTAACTGGGGTGAGATGGAATCTCAGTTGAGTTTTGATTTTCATTCCCGTGGTGGCTAAGGGTGTTGGCTGTGCCTTCATTTTTTCACTGGCTATTTGTACGCCATCATTTGAGAGTTGTCTGTTCATTTCATTGGTTCATTGATCGTTTGAGGTGTTCGATATATAGATTGTTGAGGTTTTCTAAGTGTGTGTATATATTCACATGCTAGGATGGATGTGTGGAGGACAGAGGACAACCTGTGGGAGTCGGTTCTACCCTTCCACCATGTGAGCCCCAGGAATTAAACTCAGGTACTCAGGCGTGGCCACAGGTGCCCTAACCCACCGAGCCATCACCCTCCTCATTGATTTCTTTAGTTCTTTATATACTTTAGATATTAATCTCTCTGTCAGACGTATAACCAGCAAAATTTCTTCCCATTTTGTAAGCTGTCTCTTCCCTTGATGATTTCTTTTACTGTGTAGAAACTTTTTAATTCCAAGCAATCTCATCTATCAGTTCTTGGCTTTAACCCTTTCAGAGCCAAGCCTCTTCCTATTTCTGAACCTTGAAGTATTTTGTCCAAGTTTTCCTCCAACCACTTCAGAGTTCCAAGTCTTATGTTTGGACCAACTCTGAATTTATTTTATATAGGAGAAGAGACTTAGTCTTATTTTTTTAAATGTAGATAGAGAGTTTTCCCAACACCCTTGGTTGAAGAGGCTGTGTATGTTTTTAACATCTGTATTAAAAACTGGGTGACTGTGCTTGGTCCTTTGTTGTAGCCATGGTCTGTGTCTGTTTTCACGACAGTACCATGGTGCTTTTGTCACTAGGGCACTACAATGTGACTTGATGTCAAGGATTGTGATACCTCCAGCAGTAATTTCCCCCCTCAATATTTTTATTGACTGTCTGGGATTTTTTTAATGCTTCTATATGAATTTTAGGATTTTTCTATTTCTGTGAAAATTATCATTGAAGTTTTTATGGTTACTGCCTTGAATCTATAGATAATTTTTTATGATATAGCCATTTTATGATATTAATTCTGTCTGTCCATGAAAGAATTTTCTAGTGTAGTCTTCAATTTCCTTCTTCAGTGTTTCAAAAATTTCACGTTAGATGTCTTTCAGTTTCTTACTTAGGTTTATTCCCAGGCATTAAAAATTATTTACTTTATTATTTTAAGTTATATGTCTATGTGTATTGTGTGTGCCTATTGGGAGTGTGTATATAAGTGTTGGTGCCCTAGGAAGCCAGAGGAAGCAGAACCACAAGAGCTGGAATTACAGGCAATTGTGAGCCACAAGATGTGGATTCTGGACTCTGCAAGAACAGTGTGTGCTCTTAACTGCTGAGCCATCTCTCCAGCATATCTAGCTGTTTGTTTGTTTGTTTGTTTGTTTTTAAGGTATTGTGAGTGTGATTGTTCTGATGTCTTTCTCAGCTATACATATTAATCATTTAGTAAAATTGGTCATCAGTTCTAACAGTTTTTCTGGTGGAGTCTTTTTTAAGTATAGGGTCATGTTTTCTCCAGCTAGTGAATTTCACTTCTTCCTCCCTCTGTGGCTGCTTTAGCTCCGCCTTCTATATTATGGCTGTAGCTAAGAATTCAAATCCTATATGGAACAACATCAGTGAGTGGATACCCTTGCTTCATTGCTGATTTTAGAAGAAATGTTTTCAGGTTTCCCCTGTTTTGTGTATCTTCGTTAGGTACACACAGGTCATATGTAGTCTTATTATGTATATGCTTGTCACATGTAGTCTTTATTAGGTACACACTGGTAACATAGTCTTCATTAGGTACATGCTGGTCATAGGTACCCTTCATTAGGTACACGCTGGTCATATGTAGTCTGCACTATGTTAAGAAACATTCCTTCTAACTGGAGAGTTGACTCAGAGGTTAAGAGCATTGACTGTTCTTCCAGAGCTAAGTCCAATTCCCAGCAACCATCTATAATGAGATCTGATGTCCTCTTCTGTCATGTAGGCATATATGCAGGCAGAATACTGTATACATAATAAATAAACCTTTTTTTAAAAAAAATATTGCTTCTATTTCTAGTTTCCTTGGGGCTTTTATTATGAAAAGATGTTGGACATGGTCAAAAACTTTTCCTGCATTTATTGTGAAGATCATGTGATTTTTGTCCTTGAGTTTATTTATGTGATACACCACATTTATTTATTTGACTATATCAAACTATCCTTGCTTCCCTGGAATGAAGCCACTTGTTCATAGTGAGTACTGCTTTCAATATGCTGTTAAATTCTGTTTTCGAGAACTTTATGAAAAAAGTTGCATCTGTGTTATCAGAGAGATTGATATAGTGTGTGTATGCACGCGTGCATGTGTGTGCGTGTATGTGTGTGTGTGTGAGCGCGTGTCCTTACGTGATTTTGGTATCATAGTAATATAGGCTTTGAAAAATGAATTAGTTAGAATTCCTTTTATTTTTTTATGGAATAGTTTGATGAGTACTGGTGTTGGTTCTTTAAAGTCTGGTCGAATCTGGCAGAGAATCTTTGTGAGCAGGACTCTTTTTATTGGTAATTGTTGGTGACTACTTAAATGTCATTACTTAGTATTGATCTGTTTAAATTGCTTATATCCTTTTGGTTTAATATCCATAATGGTATGTGATTAGAAATTATTTTATTTCAAGCCAGGCGGTGGTGGCATACACCTTTAATCCCAGCGCTCGGCAGGCAGAGGCAGGTAGATCTCTGTGAGTTCGAGGCCAGCCTTGTCTACAAGAGCTAGTTCCAGGACAGGCTCCAAAAGCTACAGAGAAACCCTGTCTTGAAAAAACAAACAAAAAAAACCAACAAAAAAGAAATTATTTTATTTCATATGGATTTTCTAATTTATTTGAATGTGTTTACAAAGAATACCCTGTCAATCCTTTGAATTTTATTGGTACTGTTGTAATTCTTCCCTAACTATCTCTAATTTTATTAATTTGGATATTCTTTTCTTTATTGTTGTTGTTTCAAAACAGTTCTCACTCTGTATTTCTTGTTGTCCTGTAACTCACTATTTAAACCATACTGACCTCGAACCCACAGAGAAACAGCTGCCTTTGCCTCCCAAGTGCTGGGATTAAAGGTATGTGCCATTATGCCTGGCTAATTTGAATCTTTTCCCTTCCTTCCTTTCTTTTTTATTTTTTGGTTAGTTTGGCTAATGGTCTATCAATCTTGTTTTTCTTTCAAAAGGCCAACTCTTTGTTTTACTGATTCTTTTATATTAAATTTATTGATTTGTGCATGTGTGAGGGAGAGAGAGGGAGAGAGAGAGAGAGAGAGAAAGGAAGAATACCAAGTTACATGTGTAGAGGTTAAAAGACAAGTCTGTGGGGTCAGTGCTCTTCTTTGTGTGGGTCCCAGTGAACGACCTCGGGTCTTCAGGCTTGACCGCAGATCCTTTTTATCCACCAAGCCATCTCACCAACTTTCACTGATTTTTTAAATATATTTTTATCATTTCTGCCTCATTAATTTCTGCCCTAGTTTATATTAGTTATCTTCATCCACTAATTTGGGGCCTGACTTGCTCTTGTTTTTCAAGACCATGAGGCATATTATTAAGTTATTTGATATTTTTCTGATCTTTTTTTTTAGTGTAGGCATTTATAGTTAAAATTATACCTTTAGAATCCCTTTCAAGATATCTCCCAGTTTCTGGTATTTTGGGTTTTCAGTTTTATTCCATTCCAAGGTTTTTTAAAAATTTTCTATCTTATTATTATTTTTAATGACTAATTCAATGGTGTGTTTGCTCAATCAAAATGAGTTTATGTATTTTCTAGAGCTTCTTTTACTAGTTATTTCTAGTTTTATTCTGTTATGATGAGACAGAATGCAAGAAATTATTTCAGTTTTCTTGAACATCTTAAGACTTGCAAAAATGTGGTATATTGCTAGAGGATGTTCCATAGTCTGAAAAGAATAAATATTTTGTATGTTAGACTGGAATATTTTATAGATGACTGTTAGGTAAGTTTATTTGACTATAATATCATTTAAATCTGATGTTTATTGGTTGACTTTCTTTGGGGGGTTCTGGATGACCTACTAGTGAAAGTGAAATATTGTGGTGGCCCATCATTGTTGTGTTGAGGTTAACCTGTGTGTTTGTATTTGCTACTGTTTGTTTATGAAACAGGTTCACCCGATGTTCAGTGAATCTATGTTTAGGATTGTAATATGCTCTTGATGAATTGTTCTCTTCATATGAAGTGGTTTTATTTATCTTTTCCAACTAATTTTGATATGAAGTCTACATTGTTTGATAAGCAACACATGCTTGAAGATTCATTTGCTTGGAATGCCCTTTTCCATCCTTTCAACCTAAGGCTGTGTTTGTCTTTGCTAGTGACATGTGTTTTCTCACAGGCAGCAAATATTTGATTCCAATCTGTTAGCCTGTGTCTTTTGATTAGAGAATAAAGACCATTAACATTCAGAGCTGTTTTTGAAAGCCATGCATTGGAAAGTATCTGTGAGAAGACAAGTTCTCACTCTACAGCCAGGCTGATTGCTAGTTGTCACCCTCCTGGTTCAGCTTCTCAAGGACTGGAATTATGAACCTGTGCCCCATGCCCAGCCTGAAACAGAAAATTTAAAGATTCAAGTGGTTTTTAGTTACTCAAAAGATTAAAATTTAAATTCAAAGGTTCAGACTTCCATTTTGGGGGAGAAGCCATCTGAATGAATATGCATTAAAATAATGCAGAATAAATGTTGCTTTCTGAAATGGAAATCATGTTAACTTCAAGAAGTTAACCTGCTCTGAAAGACAATGGAACATTATCTTTATAAGACAAAATAGGTATATCCCTGCAGCTGTGCTTACTTTAAATAATAATTTCCCCTTAAATAATGTTTACAATGATAAGTTTTGTTATGTACATCTTGCTAAAGTAATAACAAATTTTAAAAAGTGAACCTGATCAAATCATATGTTTGGTTTTGCTTTTCCTTCTTTCTGGGTAGTTAATATAGCCACATCGCTTAAAATGCAAAGAACAGAAACAATACCTCTGCAGTCTGCTCCCTAGATGGTCCATTTTCTTCTCCAGAGGCAAACAATAATACCAGCATTTTGGAATTCTTCCAGAGATATTTTATGCATTCCCAGCAAATAAAATGTTCAAAAAGCGTTTTTTGACACAAGGGGTATTGTATTTCACACGCTGTTCTGCAATTTGCTTTTTCAACTTAATGAAATTTGGGGGGAGTGCTCCATATCAGTTGATCAGTGTTCTAGAATTTGTGTCTATAGTTTTTGCCAGGCCACTGGAAAGTTCCCCCTGTGGCCAAGTGTACATGTTTTTAACCATGTGCTATTCAAAACAGTGGATAGTCTCTTGCCATGCCATTTTCATGTATTCATAAGACTGTCTAGCTATGGTTTTTAATTGTTTTTTTTTATCATAAGTAAGCTAGCCCTTGTTGCTCAGACATTGAGTAGACAATTTAAACTGTGGTCAGTCCATACCACAAAGCTACCTGCTTAGAAGCAAGCTTTCTTGAAATCACTACTTATGTTTGTGTATGAGCTAAAGCTAGAAAACCGTAAATTAATCCAAGAAACAATGTACTCTGTGTGTGCATGTGTGCATGCTTTCATGTGTGCACATGTGTACCGAGAAGCACATCCATGTGCAGAGGCCAGAAGAGCACATCGGTTTCTTCCTTTACTGAGCTCTACCATGTTTCTCTGAAACAAGATCTGTTAGTGAACCTGAAGCTTGCCATTTAGGCTAGGCTGGCTGACCAGTTAGCATTTGGGATCCATCTGTCTCCATCTCCTAGGGCTGGACTTACAAACACATGTAGCCACACCTGACCCTTTTTTTTTTGTCTTTTCTTTTCATGGGTGTTGGGGAATTTGAATTCAAGCCCTCAGGCTTACACAGGAACTTCTCTTGCTCACTAAGCCACCTCCCCAGCCCTCTCCGATAATGTCCATTCTTTTCCAAAACAACTCTGTCTAGTAAGGTGTGGTCAGTCCATACCACAAAGCTACCTGCTTAGAAGCAAGCTTTCTTGAAATCAATATGTATGTTTTCTCCTCCGCGATGTTCTGTTTATCACTACACTAGCCTTTTCTGTTGCAACTCGGAAACATATTGGATAAGCAGAAGTGGAAGGAATACTGTCTGCATATAACAGGCGAGAAAGCAGAGGAATGGGGGCTAACAGAAGTTATACCTTGGCCAAACTTATCAGCAAGTTCATGGAAGAGCCTGAAGTAAAATCCAGGTCACCGAAATCATCCTGAACTCTTCTTGGACCTCTACTGTCCCTTTTCTCCAGCTGTTTCTGACTGGCCTGACTGGGCCCAGGGGAGGTCTCAGTCTGGGGACAAGCATTTGATGCTACCACTCAAGAAGGAACTGGAAGTGAATTCTTAAGATCTTTTTACACCGTATGCAGCAAAATGCTATGAACTCTTTAAATTCCCATATGCAATGTGACCCAGAGGGCATAAAATAGAGTTCAGGTTTGTAAACAAAGAAGGTATGCTGACGATCTCAGGATAAGCACTGCCCTGAATCAGGGCAGCTCTGGGCTATAGACCATCAGTCAGAAATTTATTCCAAGTCTGAACTTTGAGTCAGAATAGAGAGAGAAATGAGTTCTTAGAAATTGCTATCCCCAGCCTCAATCTAAGTTTAAGAGAATGTCTGTTTTAAGCGTTGTGCCAACATATCCCCAAAGCTCTCTACATTGATAAGGAGTTACATCTTGACCAAGTCAGTCCATATGGTTGTGTGGGAGGAGGGCGAGGAAGCCTCTGTCCCCTGCCTCCAGACACTTGACACTGACCGCATCTGCCCAGTGGCCAGGCCTCAGTCGGTGGCTCCCACTACCTGTGCTCCAGAGGATCAGGAGGCTTTGTAAACACAAGGAAAACAGTACTGCTCTTCCCTCAGTCTGAACTGTCTCAGAACGAACCGGTAAGAGACCCAGAGGAGAAAAGCCAATATATGAGAGCCAGGGCGAAGGAAGGGAGGGAGAATCCAACAGAACCAGAGAGAGACATTTGCCTATGGACAAGTCTTTAGCAAGAAGGCTTGGAAATCGATTCAAGATCTCCGCTGTACATTATTTATAGCCTACGGGACATAGCAGCATATCAGAATCAGCCATCACAAACCACAGATTTCTCATCCCATAGCTGTAGTCAGTCATCCCCCATTAGCCCTTCTTTGCTGTCTTTTTCTAGTCATGGTTGAAGAACCCTACTCGATACTTCAACTATGAAGCATGTAGGGTGGGGAACATAGTGGCAGTTGAGGTCAAGGCTCCTGTTCCTAGTCCAGCAGCACAGAGAGGGGACTGTCATCTTAAGTGAAGTTACCCCTGCTGGGCTTTGCACATTTTATGTACACCACGGGAAAACTGGTGTGTGAGCAAGTGCCATCCGTAGGGTCCCTGTCAAGGCTTTGTTTAAACCACACGCTGTGAAAAATCCTCAAGGAGGCTGAAAAACAAACGCCCTTCATCAAGGGAGGTGGCTATTTTAAAAAGAGACGGAGCTTCCTTTTCAAGCACAAAGACCCATGAGCCTAGCAACCATCCAGCATGAAGATAAACATCTGTTTGCCAGCAAGTCATAACATTTTGAAAATATTTTCTCTGTATTTCTGAAGTTGGAACTTCCTCTGACCTCAGAAATACGTCTATCAGAGAAGGGCTGCCAGCTGGGGTTCTGAGGGGTGCACAATACTCCCCTGAGGACCTTTCCAGACTGGCATATATTTGGAGAGTGCACCAGGAAGGCAACTGGAGTGGGTCCATATTGCACATGAACACCATATGAAGCTCAGTCAACAGTCTGTAGAGAAACAGGATCCCCAGTAGCTGCATCAGGGCTGACGGACAGCTCCTGAAGACCAGCCCCTGCTGGCTCTGCAATTACAATCACCTGTAAAGCTGTCGTGCCCATAGAACAGAGAACACTGGCAGTTAGCATCTGCATGGAGGAAGGAAAGACAGGGCTTCCCCCTTTCAAAGGAGAGAGCAGACACCTCTTCTGTGGTCCCCTGTTACACTCAGTCACACTGTTCATCGGTCTGCCTGTCACCCTGTGATGAATTCTAAGGCTTTGTTCCAGAGCTTTCTATCTGCTGGATTCCCAAAGATCCATTGCCCTTACTCATGTGCTCACAGAGGACTTTGGTTTCTATAACAACAGACCCTGTCCACCCATGGTGGTGTGTAAGACCATATGCCAATCCATGCTGACTGAGCCCAGCCCAACCCTGCCAGTCCCATGCAGGCAGGCAACAATGTTGACCAGCAGTTATAACCCAAGAGTGGAGAGAGGGAAATGGAGACTCACGTAAACAATAAATAAAAGCAGAGCTTTCATAAGCCCGTCTAATCTTGATGGCTTGCATTTCCTTCACTGGGCTCTCTCTAGGAACATTCAAGCTGTGGCAAGGAGAACAGGAAGTCAGCTGTCCATACCTTGACTTCCTATGATGTCACCTCAACTGCCTTTTGCAAGAGAAGTTGAATTTAGGGTTTTATTTTTAGTCAAAGACAGCTGGGGGTGTAGCTCAATCAGTTGAGTGCTTGCTAGCATGTGTGAAGCCCTGGGTTCAATCTCTAGCATGGCATAACCCAGGCATAGTGGTTACCATAGTGCCGCATAAGCCGGGCATAATTGTAAAAGCCTGTAATAGTAGCAATCAGGAGATGAATGCAGGAGGATCTGAAGTTCAAGGTTAGCCTTGTTTGTCTAGAGTTCAAAGCTAGCCTTGGGTACAGAAGACCCTGTCTCAAACAATAAAAACAAGTAAAATCAGGGAGAAATACAATGCACTTCTGGAGACTATTTTTGTGAGTTTCTGTCTTCCATGGGCAGCTTTTTCTGGAAAACTAAGGAGAAGAAAATAGGCACGGAGCTGTGCTGAGGGCTTGCTCCAGTAAGAACCCTGAACCCCAGAAGGGCTAAGGTTGCAGAGTGGAACCAGGGAAAACAGACATAGATCATTTTTGTTGTTGCAGCCGTATTCACATTTGCTGTCATCCTCGTGACTGGAAGAGCCATGTGACCAGTGACCTTCACTCTAGAGGAGCTAACAAAGCCGTGCATCCTGATGCAGAAGCAGGCACATCGGTCACAAGGACAGCTGCTCCTTATACATGCAATGCCCAATAAAAGCATTAGTCCTCCGGGGTTAGGTCCGTCCGGACCAGGAAGAGTTGCTAAGAGATGGAGATCTTGCAAACTGTTTTAGCAACTTCTACTGCTTGGAAACATTCTCTTGGGAATGTCAGAAGCTGGCATGAAAAATCTTTTACTCACTATGTTTATTTTCTGACTGAAAACTTCTGTTTCAAACAAGGAAGGTCCCCCCTCCCCCGCCCCAACAAGTACAGCTGATGGGTACACAGTTTTGCATGTTGCTCCTAAGGTGATAAACTATTATGATTAAAAATAATATCAGTTTTCATTCTGATAACCTTCACAAACCTCGCTGCACTTGAAATTCAAGGTTATGAGGCAGGCAGGGATGACCTGACTGACCTCCCTATCAGAAGCACGTTGGTATTTAATGGCTTGCCAGGGTCACGGGGTGCGTAGTTGGCACAAATTGCACCACAAATACCCTGATAAATAAGCTAGCAGACTTTCTTCTTTACCATCCTGCTACACTTCAGAAATAATCTCATGGATTAAAAAAGGTGAAGGAAGCAGACACACACTCCCAAGAAATTTCAGTTACTGATGGCAGTGCTCGGTTGGTGACCCAAGAGACCGTTAAATGCTGATTTGGGGGGAGGGGGTAAAGCAATCAATGTGAACAAGTATGAACTTGTCACATACTCAGTCATTTGGCAGACTCAATTGGCAGAAGATATCAAATGACAGGGGCTTTCTCCCCACCAGGCAGGTGCTGGAATGTGCCAGATTCTATGCGAATGCCTGTTATATTCTGTACCCTCAGGCCTATAGGGGAACCACAGATTCCTGAAGCTTGAAGATGGGACAAACCTGAAATAATTTACTGTGACTCCATGCCACAGGAGAGGGAAATAGGTTCAGTTCCTGGCTCAAAGTTACACTTGTACTAGTGGACAGGAGTAAGAAAGGACCTCAGACCCTCAGACACCAGACTCTGCTCAGAATGCGGTGCTTCCAAGTCCCTGGGAGATGCCAAGTCACCAAAGCACCAATACCTATGTTCAGCTGGATTTAACCACATGATTCCAGAAGGCCTTTCGGTAGGACTTCGAGCAGCAAGGCTGAAATCAAAGGTCTTCACCTTGCTTAGGGCTGTTCTGACAAGAAGTGGGCTCTCTGGAAATCAGCTCCAACCCTGCTTTGCCCTGGGCTTCAGCATCAGAGTTGGCTGGGGCTTGGTGTGGTGTGATGCCTGGGACAGGGTTTGGCTCTGTCTCCCCTGTGCTTTCTACACAGCTTAGTTTATCAGTCAGGGCCCAGCGAGAATCCCAGAAAACCAGGCCAAAACAATCCAAACACATGTAGCAAGGGGCTATGGAATCTATTCAGGGGCTCTCTCAGAGAGGCCTTTCCAAATCGCCAATTGGAAGGTTTGTTTGCAAACCTCTGTCCAAGACCAAACCACTTACGATTATGTCAGCAGCTTTGTCTGAGGTGTTCCTGAGTGACTGTCAGCAGGCTTCTAAAAGGAACACACAGGCTTCAGACTTGCAAGCTCTGGGGTGGCCTGAAAGCAGGGTCAATGAGAAAATTTCCCTATGTCTCTGTTCCAAGAACTTGTCTTCCAACACGTCTTGGAAGATGCACCATAGCGTTGTGAAGGCTGCGATGTGCTGAGTTCCTCCCAGGGGTTGACCTTGGTGGAGATTGCAGTCCCTTCTCTGGAAACAGCCTGCATCTCCGGCATCTGACACCTCAGGGTTAGCCTGCTTGCTCCATCTGGCTATCTGCAAAGGGCTGCCCAGCTTCACAGATCCCAGGATAAGGCCTTTATGCCATCCCATTGAGGGGGACTCCAGCCTATGCCCAACCTGCTTTCCTGACTTCCTCATGGATATTATCCCAAGTCCCTGTCCCCCCCCCAGTCCATGGTGAGTCTATTGTATGCAGCTCTTGATACAGAATCTCTTATTCAGGGAACTGGATCTAGCACACACCTAACATGCCCTAGCCAAGTCTCTTTCTCTTTTACCTTCTTTGGGACCAGACTCTTCTTCATTCTTGCTCTTGATGGAGACTCTTCTGTGGACAACTTCATTTCAAAAGCATGGAAGACTTTTTTTTTTTTTTTTTTAAATCAAGACAGTGAGAGAAATCTGTGTTCATTCCCTGGGGCCTCTATAACACAACAAACCCGATCTCCAAAAACAACACAATGTTGTCCACTACAATAGGAGGGCAGAGTCTACAGTCACTTTGACTACAATCAAGGTGTCAGCAGGCCCGGCTCCTTTCAGAACTCCAGACAGAGAATCTTGTCCATACCTTTTCTAGATTCTAGAGCTGGGTTTTACATCCATTAACTCAGCCTCATCCTCCATTCTTTCAAAGCCAGCCACATAGCACTCTGCCATCACAGCCACACTGCCTCCTTGTTCTGAATCAAACCTTCTAAATCTTCTGCGTCCTTTTTGTGACTGCACTCAGGTCCCACCGAAGTAATTCGGGATGACCAGAAAACCCGAGTATTCACATCTTCTAATTCCATCATCTCTCTCTTGAAATTTTTAAATTATATGTAGTCATTTACAGAGGAGTGGATTGCATGTATGAAACATGTGCATGTGGGTTGCACATATGGCACGTGTGTATGTTACGGTCAGAAGACAATATTACAAAGTCCATTTTTCTCCCTCTACCAAGTGGGTTCCAGGGACTGAATTCAGGTTTTATGCTTAGTACAGGATGCCCACTTTAGCCCGCTAAGTCATTCTACCTTCCCAAAGTAGTCACAGCTGTATTAGTCAAGGATCATTAGAATAATAGAATTTATAGAGTGAATCTTTCTCTCTCTCTCTCCAGATATATAATATATATTTTAATATATGGAATTTATTAGAATAACTTGCAGGCTGCAATCCAGCTAATCCAACAATGGCTGACTGTGAATGGGAAATCCAAGAATCCAGTAGTTGTTCAGTCCATGAGATGGGTCTCAGCTAGTCTTCAGTGTACACTGGAAACCCAGCAAGGTAAGGACAGGCAGGCACAGAGCAAAAGCTTCCTTTTCCTATACCCTTTTAAAGGCTTTTAGCCAAAGGTGTGTTTTCCCACCTGCATATCTGGATCAAAGGTCCATGTCTTCTTAGCTCAAAGGTCCAGACTAGAAGAGGATCCACTCATTCCAAATCAAGCAAAACGTCCGTCACAGGTGTGCCCTCTGTTTCTGGGTTCCAGGTCATTTTAGATGTAGTTGACAACCAAGAACAGTCATCACAACATCCATATTCTGTTTACCATGTAAGATAACATCCATAGGTCTTAGAGCTTAGAACCTGTCAATAATGACAGGTTATTATCTATACTGTTAAATCAGATGGCAAATTCTAAAGGGCATTGAGGCCATATTTGCCAATCTCAACCTGTGTATCCTCTTTACTGGAAATGAAGCAACCTTTGGATTTTCTTTTTGTCATCTGCTGCCGTTTGTATGTCAGGAAGCCTGGCCTCAGTGGGGACAGCTGTGTTTTCATTGGTAATTGAATTGGGAAATACCAGAGCATCAGTAATAGGCATGAACTACCTGCCATTTCTAAAATCTGTTCTTGTGTTTGCTCCCTCCCTCGCCCCCTACCCTCCAAATCCAGTGTCTGTCTTCATGCTCAAGCGTCTGCTGTCTGTGACCATATTCTCAGCACGCAGTGGTGGGTGGGGAGAGAGGCAGGAGAGGAATGCCCACGCCTGCTGGCAGAGTCCAGAGACACTTCCATAAGGCTTCTCCTGGCAACTGAAACTTGACACCCCCTGACCCTTCTGACGGGGAATCTCTACAGCTGAGTTTCACTCGCTGACTAGAAGTAAGAGGAATCTCACATTCCGTGGATCCCGAGAGGTGCCCCCAAACTTCATTTTCCCCCTCCCCAGTTCTCTCAAAAATGTTTTTCTTTTGAAAACCTATGTTAGTCAGCTTTCTGGAACTATAACAAATGTCTGAACTAAATCAACCTAATGGGGAACCAAAGGTTTACTTTGGCTCCACTTTGGAGGTCTCGGTCCATGGTGAATTGGCCCTATTGCTCTGAGCCTGTAGCCAAGCAGCATGCCACGATAAAAGCGTCTGATTAAACCATTCACTTCATAGTGAGGAAGCAAAACAAAGAAGAAAGGGAAGATACGGAGATCCCCAGCTCATCCTTTTGAGGAGCACTTCCAATGGCCAAACACCTTCGACTGACCTGACTGCTTAGAATTTCTGCCACATCTCATAATGAGCTGGGGACTAAGAATGGCACACATAGGCTGATGGGGAACATTTAAGACCCAAACTGTATGTGCAAGATAATGTATATTCATTTATATATTGCTCTACCCTACTCTGGCTAGACTGTTAGCTCCTCTTTCCATCCATCTGTCTCAATGCAGCAATGCCCCAGGGTCACTCAAGAGAACGTAACCTTTGTAGAAGGAGCCTGCTACTTGTAGTCCTTGAGAGGCTCTGTCATCACAGGTCCCCTGGCTGTACCATGCAAACAAGGACAGGCACCAACACCGAGAATATTTTGGCACTCAATGGAAACCTGTGACTGCCATCTGCAGACATGACGGCCAAGGATGTGACCCTGGGGGAAGCCCTTCCCATGGGTCTTTCCTTGTCGCGTTTATATTTAGCACAAACAAAAACAAAACCTACCGTTGTCCTTCTCAGTAGCAGATATTGCATAGCAACCCAAAATAATACGGAGTAATCATTACCTTTCCTCCCATTAGGACAGGTTCTCCCCAAGTTTAGGGACTTCTAGACAGGTAGCTCACCTGTGCCTGGCTCACATGATGTGCACAGATTTTATCATATTGAAAAAGATTCAGGGAGAAAGGGATTGCATTCTGGTATTAAATGTTTTAGAATTATTTTTATATTCTAAATATATTTTCAGTAAGAAGCATTTGGGCCAGTGAGATGTCCCAGTGAGTAAAGGTACTTGCCACCAAGTCTGACAACCCAAGTTCAATTCCTGGGACCCACATGGTGGTAAGAGAGACCCAACTCCTGCAAGTTTTCCTCTAACTTCCTTGTGTGTGCCTTGGCAGGGGCCTATGTAACATGCACACATAATCTAAATAAATAATGCAGAAAAGAACTATTTCATACCTGTACAAAAGTAGAGAAAATAAAATAGACAACCATTTGACCAGATTAAATGACTAACATTTCCCTCACATATTAACAGCTAAAGCCAAGGCCCCTTCCTTTGCAACCCTACATCCTTCCATAGGGGACTTTGGTCTGAACAGGTGTCTGTTATTCCCTCCCTTGATCTTGTAATTTCACGAAATATTTATAAATCCCAACATTTTTCCTTGTTTTGTGTGTATTTAAATTGGCATAAATAGCACACACACACACACACACACACACACACAATCTTGCAATTTTCTTTTGTTTCCCAACCATGAATTTTAGAGATTTGCTTATGTTGCATGAATATAAGGCATCCCTAGTACACTCCTTTTCCTTTCAGTCTGTGGTGCCACCATTTACTAGTCTGCCTTTTGAGGGACAATTCCTTGTTTGCTTTGCATTTGCTTGCGAATGCACTTTGTTCAGTTCTTGGCATAAATTCACGCAGGTGGAATTCATTGCGAGTTGTGTGCCTTGTCTCCCTTGGCGCTCCCTGTGGCTGTGCCCACTCCACTCTCACTAGAATAGCTTTCTGTTTTTCTGAGGTCTAACCAGTCCTCATGAGATTTTTTTTTAAAGTTCTGATCTTCCAGATGCAAGTGGCATCCAGTCACTTTAATGCACATATCCCTCATGACTCATGGGCAAAGAATTTTTATTTCTTTACTAGCCAGTTCTGCCCTGGAGGTCAGGGGTAATAGTGTGCGAGAGAGGGATTCTAGCCCCCCCTTCTCATACATTTGCTACTATATTTACATGAAAATTAAGTTATTTTAGTTTTAATTATCCTTTTTCAATCTGCATCTTGCCTTTCACTGTTGTCTGTTATACATTATAGATCGTACTTTGATTTTCATAGTCAAATTTGTATCTACTCAAGGTTCGAGAACATTTGCCTTTTGTTTAATCATGTGTTCCTAACTGCATCCAAGATGTTCGCCCACTCATTTTCTGAAAATTTGAAATTTACTTTTCCTATCTAAAGAAATGGGCATCTAGATTTATCTCCTTTTTCAATAGAAAGTTAATTATTAAGGATAGTACAGACTTTCCCAGTATTTGAAATTCCACATCCTTTGAGAATATATTCCTGCCTACAAGTTGGTCCTTTTCTAGACCCGCCTTGCTATTCCATGAAGTCATCTATACATCTATTCAAGTTTCTAATACTACTTTAGTTCAAATGCAGGTCTAGTAGTTGAAGTGACCCCTCTTCTTTTAACCCCAAAGTTGCTTTAACCGGGCCCCGCCCCATAACAGATCAAATCACACAACTGTCACCCACATTCAGAGGACTTATTTGGGTCCCATGCAGGGTCCCCAGCTGTCAGTTCAGTCTATGGGCTCCCACCAGCTCAGGTCAGCTGTCTCTATGGTTTTCCCAGTCATGACCTTGACCCTCTCCCCCTGACTTCTGCTCATATAATCCCTTCTCCCTCTCTTAAACTAAGCTCTAGGTTTTTGGAGCCCATTCCCTATGGTGGGATACCTTGCTCAGCCTTGATCCAGCAGGGAAGGGCTTGGTCCTGCCTCAACTTGTTATATCAGACTTTGTTGACTCCCCAAGGGATGCCTTACCCCCTCTGAGGAGTGAATGGAGGTTGGGATGGGGAGAGCTGGGGTGGGGTGGCAAAAGGAGAGGGAGGGGAAACTGGTGCTAGTATGTAAAATGAAAAAAATTAAATAAAAGGAAATTACTTTCACCTTCATTCATCTTGACATTCCCAGTATTTTTAGATCAGTCAGTGGGTTCCTACAAAAAAAAAAAAACTGTAGTCAGTGTTATCTACATATGTATCTATAACTGTCATTTGCTTTGAAGCTTTGCTTTAGCCATATCTCACAGTGTTTTTACATACATACATGTAGTGTACATGTGGTTGCATATATGAGAGCACATGTGTACAAGGCAACATGCATGCATGTGTATAGACAGTGTCTATGTTGGAAGTCTTTCTCTGTCACTCTGCATTTTACATATTGAGGCAGAGTCTCTCATTGCCCTGGAGGCTCATGTTTTGGTAAGTCTGGCCTGCCAGCTTGTTCCAGGGATCATGTTTCCATCTGCCAAGCGCTGGAATTACAGGTGGGCTGCCAGGCCAACTGGCTCTGACATGGGTTCTGGGGATCTGAATTCTCATTCTCACACTTGAGTGGCAGGTGTTTTACTGTCTGAGCCATCTCTACAGCTGCATCCCACAGCCTGATCTGCTGTCGTCATCCCCCCATGATTTAGGTGTAGGCATTTTTGAATTTCAGTTATTATTCCTACTCTGACTCATTACTTATTTACAAATATTTTAAAATTTCCAAACATTGTTCTTGTTTCTCTCTCTTTCTCTCAATATGTGTATTTTGTAATGTATTTCTAATTTGGTAGCATTCTGAAAGGCAATGTGGTCTATATAATTGATTCATTTGTTATTTTTAAATACTTGCTTCTTGGTCAAGTGTGTAGTCATTCAAAAAATAAATTCTATATGCATTCTTTATTAGGTACAGGAAATGTTGTGTTCAAACCATTAACTGTGTTTTTAAGTCTTTTATGTTTACAAGAACTGTATTTGTTTGAGCCATTTGCTGCTAAACATCATGTTAAGATAATTCATTGGGGTTGTGATTTTTTTAAAATTCTCACTTATGGTTTTGAGACTACATAACTACTTAAATAATAATTTTGTTATTTGAAAGCTTCAATCATTCATACAATACATACGATAGCCATTCACCAATACCCTCTTCCAACTCCTCCCAGTGTCTCTTACCCCGTCACCTTTGCAACTTCACATCCTATTTTTAATTGTTATTAATAACCTGAGTCTAATTAGTGCTGCCATATGCATATGGATATGTGGCCCTCCACTGGGGCATAAGCAATTTATGAGCAGTTACATTCCCAAAGGAGAGTGACCCTTCTTCCTGGAGCAGCCACCAACTCTATAATAGATAGGGCTGGGGCATCAGGGGCCCTCCCCAATCCATGCTGAAGTTTTGACTGGTTTGATCTCCTGTCCAGAAGCCAGCATTTCACAGCTCTCTTCCCTATGTCCCACGTCACACATTCTTTCTGCTCCCTCTTTCTAGTTCCCTGATTCTTGGATGGTTGGAGGCTCATGTAGATGACCTACCCACAACTGAGAACTCAGTGTTATCTGTGCTCGATGTTTTGATCAATTGTGAGTCTGCACTAATCACCACACACTGTAAAAGGAAGCTTGTCTGAATGAAACTGAAAGCAGCACACGTCTACGGGTCCAAACATAAACCATCAGAACGTAGCTGGACAGCACGGTCATGTAGCAAAACAACAGTAGGCTCGCCTTTAGCACCTGAGATCTGTTCAGTCACGGGCTTTTGACAGGGTTTACAGTACTGGTTTGGATGGAGACTATAGTATTAAATGTTTAGATCCAGGTGCCCCCCTAGGATTTCAGAACTCAAGAGGCTGAAGCAGGAGGATCACTGAGAGTTCAAGGCCAGCTTGGACTACATAACGAGACCTGATCTGTTCCCACCCCAATATTTACTGTCTCAGAAACTTTTGGCCTTCCTGGAGTATGGTTTCTAGCCTGCCTATGAGATCGCTTCTCTTCTGAAATTTTCCTTCTACATGTTGGGCCTGAATCAGGACTTACAACCCTAGCACCACAGCCTACCCAGTTTCTACCCGTGTACTTCACTGTCCACTGCACCAAGGAACATTGCCATTTATTTTACAACACAAACTTTTAGCCACCTCCTAGGTTTGCTAAAACTGGAGAACAAAGCGTATCTCTTACTCTTCCTTTTGCGTTTGGATGCTTTCTAAGACACCTGATCTCTCACTGCCATCCTCACTGGCATTTTGATCGCATGAAGCCTCACACTGTGCTTACGTGCACTTGAGGAAATGCTGATTCTGGTCACTCCTTGTATTGCATGGTTTTGCTGTCTATTTAATCAGTTCCAAATTATGACCCACCTGGGCTTGCTTATGTTTCCCCAGATATGCGCTGCTCCTTCTTCCCCCTCCTTTTTTTGTTCTTCGTCCTCCTCTTCCTTCCTCCCCACACCTTTTTGGTGTCGGGGACCAAATTCAGGACAGCATACACGCCAGGCAAGCATTGCCCACTGACTTCCACCCACTGTGCCTTACTTATCTTAAAGGTCTTGTGCCTATAACAGACTTTTAGAATCAGCATGAAACTCTGAAGGGTAATTTATTGGATATTTGATTGCATGAAGATGTCTTAGTTTGCTGTCTTGCATTTTAGTTTAGCTGAGAATAGAGTCCTAGGCTTGTCAGTTCTTTCCCTCCAAGCACTTAGAACTTAGAGCAATACTTTTTTGAAGTTATGACTAAATTGGTTAGTATTTAAATTTATAGTTTTACAAACTTCGTTTCTTTCATAGTTTTACAAGTAAAAATTATTTTGAGTTCAGACTTCTAGAATAAGTACACATTACATCTCCACACATGCATGCATTGCATACTTACTATGTACATAACACAACATATGTAAAATAAGAATCACATATATAAAACAGCCTAAACTCAATTTTGTCAATAAAATAAAAAATGTATATTTCTAGGCATAGTGGTGCACATCTTTTATTCCAGCACTTGGGAGGCAGAGACAGACAGAGCTCTGTGAGTTTGAGGCCAGCCTGGTCTTACATGGTGAGTTCCGAAACAGTCAGAGCTACACAGTGAGAACCTGTCTTGAAAAATAACAAAATAAAACAGAAAGTGTATTAGATTTTGACAAATTAATACACTTAGCTAATAGTGCTGCATTGGCTTGAGAACATTTAATTCAATGGCACTGAAGCATGAAGTAGTAAGAGCAGCTGGCCTTTTGGCCCATTTCAACACTTAGATTCAGTGGTTATCACTGCTAACAATAAAAAAAATCATCATCACACAAAAATATGTGACTGCAAATGACACAAACAATAGCTTCACTGAAGAAGACGTGATACCCATCTTCCAATCTACACCAACCAGATCTAGTTTTATGTCAACTTGACACAAGCGAAAGCCATCTAAGAGGAAGAAACCTCAATTGAGAAAATTCTTCCATCAAACTGGGCTGCAGGCAAGCCTGTAGAACATTTTCTTAATTAGCTACTAATTGGGGAGGGCCTAGCCCATTGTAGGTGGTGCCATCTCTGAGCTGGTGGTCCCGAGTTTTCTAAGAAAGCAGACTGAGCAAGCCATGAGGAGCAAGTCAGTAAGCAGCATTCCTCCAAGGCCTCTGCATCAGCTCCTGCCTCCAGGTTCTTCCCAGTTTGGCTTCCTTCAATGGACCTGTGATTCAGGAAACATGAGCCAAATAAAGCCATTCCTCCCCAAGTCACTTTTGGTCATGGTGTTTCATGATGACAGCAATAGAAACCCTACTAAAACACTCACAGGAGCTTCTGTTTCAATTTTACTTAAGTTTCCCATTTCCTCCAGATGACAACCCATTGTTTGCACAAACTATTAGGAACTTGTTGCAATTTTATATTTTTTAAAAGGCCACATTCAGCTCACTATATTCTTCATTTGGAAAAGTTGCAGACAGATGAGAAAACTGTTACATGACTCTCTCTCTCTCTCTCTCTCTCTCTCTCTCTCTCTCTGTGTGTGTGTGTGTGTGTGTGTGTGTGTGTGTGTGTGTGTGTTTTAGCATGCAGATGTGAGAGTCACACCCCCGCCCCCACCACTGTTCATCAGGAACACCTTTACTCTGTTTTGGTGATAAATAAATTGTAACACTATGAAAAACGTTTGACATCTCGAACAGCTGGAACCACTTGTGTTAGAACCTCTGTGCTTCTGGTGGCAAAATTCTTCCACTTTTTATGTTTCTGTGTCCTTCATTTGAAGGGTGAGAGCAGCTGGCGGAGGAGCCCAGAGTGTCTCCCAGGTGGCCCCAGCTCTCAGGCGGGTCCTGTTACATGACTCACTGCATAGCCATGTGGTGGAGTACTGTGCAGCCACGAAGAAACCAGGACACTTTGTGCTGCTCTGGATGAACCAATGTGTTATTTAAAGAAAACAAGGCCCAAAGAGCGTGTAAAATACTGTCCCTTTGCACGAGTCTCTTGAGGATGGAGGGATAAAGAGAGTCCAATATGACCAATTTGGGGTGTAGAATATTAGCTATCAAAGAAGTGACTTATAATAAAGGAAAGAACCAGGAAGTTAAAACTCTTGTTTGTTCTTTCTATTGTACTTTTGGGAAGAATTTGAATTGTTTAAACACATATAACATGCATACATACTGTTTTATAGGAATGTATATGTACCATTGATCCTCTGTACCTAGGTTTCAAATCAACCAAACCTGGGTTGAAAATATTCAGGGAAGAGGTAGCAACTATGTCCATATTCCCAAATATTGTTTATAAATGTTCTTTTACATTTAAAGGGGGAGATGATATAGATATAATTAACTTACATTGGTATGAACCTTGGTTTGTTGATATAAATTTAAGGTCAATTTTGTCATATGTATATGTATTTCTGCTCTTGATTAAGGTATTGTGATTGTGTAGTTCATTTAAAAATGTAATGTATAATTAGGCAATATAAGTTGTTAATAGGTAATCATCTATAATAATCAAGCTTGTAGTCATGTTAGTTAGATTTTATAGATATATAGAGATATATTTCAGTTAGATAGGCATTCTTCATATCTTTCAAAGACGACAGAATATGGTATTTAATATTTTAATAACTTAGGGCTTTTCATGACAATGAGACATGTCTGCTCCTGGCAGCACCAATCTACTTTAAGAGAAAGATGGGCATCGAAGAGGCTCCTTATGGAGTTGGTTAGCCATTTGGGCAAGAAACTGCTCTTGCCTGGACTGTTGCATAAACTGGACACAAAAAACCCGCAGAGAGAGGACTGCTGAACTTGCCTAAAGGTGAGATGATCCTTTGGGGTTCCTGCTTCATAAAAGAGTCTGCGAGACATTCTGCAGGACACAAAAAAGTGACTAAACTGTCTTTAAAATTTCCAGCCTTATGGAAATGTCTGCTGAATACTGTGGGCCTGTAGGCTGAAGATGGATGCCCCAATGGTACAGAGGAACTTTGGGTGACTGTACAGGCAGCGAGATGTCTCTGTCATTTCTAGAGTTTTGGAAGTTGCTTGCTTCTCGTTTACTTAGGTAATATTAAATCCTTCTGGAGTCTTTGATGGAGTTAAAGAATAGATAGATAATTATAGTTTTCCTTTGTTATGATAAAAGATAAAATAGATATAAATATGGTAACTAGTTCTTGCTTGATAACTGTTTTGTTATATGTAATTTTACTATGTTAAAATGAAAGCCTTTCTTTTTTGTTTAAACAGAAAAAGGGGAAATGGTTTGGAGGTCCTTCTGCATTTGTGTTACTCTCATTGGTTAAATAAAGAAAACTGCCTTGGCCTTTTGATAGGGCAGGACTTAGATAGGCAGGGAAAAGAGAACGGAATTCTGGGATAGAGAAGGCAGAGTCAGGGAGAGCCGCCTGCCATGAAGCTGCCAGGTCAGACACACTGAATCTTTCCCAGTAAGCCACGACTTGTGGTGACACACAGATTATTAGAAATGGGTTAAACGAATATGTGAGAGTTAGCCAATAAGAGGCTAGATCTAATGGGCCAGGCAGAGTTTAAATGAATACAGTTTCTGTGTAATTATTTTGGGACTTAAGCTAGCCAGGAGGCTGGGACGACAAGCAGCCCGCTCGCCTCCTACCACACTGTGGAAAATACATTCTAACATTTTCCTTGCTATTATTCCTCAAACAGTACAGTAAAACAACTCTCTACCCGGTACTTCCACTGTCCTGATATCATAATTAATAACAACACTAAAGGCTGCAAGCAGATGCGCACAGATTAGAGGAAATGTGTTGCTTTCTATTGCTGTGATAAAGCACCAAGACCAAAAATAACTTACAGAAGAAAGAGTTTATCTGGGTTTACGGTTCTAGAGGAGCGAGAGTCCACCATGGGGAAGCATGGCAGCAAGGGACAGGAAGCTGGGAGCTCACACCCTCAGCCACAAGCACCTAGCAGACATGGCAACCTGGAAGTCAGGTCAATCTATACACCCTCAAAGCCCATTCTCAGTGTATTTCCTCCAGCAAGGCCACACCTCCTAAGCCTCCAGAAAGAGCACCATCAATTAAGGACGAAGTGTTCAAATGTCTGAGCCTCTGGGGACATTTCTGATTCAAACAGTTACTGTGCTGTTTTATATTAGATTTGACATCTGTGAATTTGGGTATTTGCAGGAGTCCTGAAATCAATAGCCCAGAGACACTAAGTGATAACCATATCTGTCTGTCTATCTATTCAAGTATATTGTATGCTCATATATATACTCTCTCTATGTATATATGCACAATATACTCTCTATGTATAATATATTAGAGTATATTGTATGTACACATATATGTATATATTGTATACACACATGTGTATATATGCATGTACATAGAATATACTCTAATATATGTGTATATATTAGAAACCACATGTATATACTTTATATTATGGATATAGTTCAGTCCCAAAAGAGAGTTTTCTCAGGGAAGGGTTGTGAACCACCTTTCTGCAGCAGTTTCTTTATATTTTTTTTGCTTATACAACTTGCGTTCTATTCAATTGCATTCTATTATTTATTTATTTACTTACTTATTTTTGAGGCCCAGGCTTCCAAGTACGAGATGACAAGCACACACCACCAGAGCCACCGTAAAAACAAACAAAAGATAACTTTTCCAACTGCAGAAAACCAAAGGCTTAACTGTGAAAGCTACGCTAGCTCCCTAGAGCTCCTGCCGCAGAGCACAGCAGACAGAGTGGCTTAAACAGAAGTTTACACCTTCAGTTCTGGAAGGTGTCAGGGCACTTTCTTGGGGCTGCAAGCAAGGCCTTTCCCTCGGTCTTTCAGAGGGCTGTCTTCTCCCTGGGCCTCCATATTATTTCCCTTTTATACTTGCATCTATCTCTACATGCAAATTGCTCCATTTTATAAGGATGCTGAACATATAGAATTAAGGCTTATCTTAAGGACTGAATTTTAATATGATCGTATGTAAAGACCTGATCTCTGAACAAGGATACATTCTGAAGCATTGAGACTTCAGCCTACCTTTTTGAGAAGTAAAACAGAATTTAACCCACCACAGTGCCTATTCTGACACTAATTTATTAACATGGAGGAAATAAAAAAAATCTTTCTGGAGCAGGTAGCATTGAGTCTCATTCTTGAAGGTTAAGTCAGACTTCATCCTCTGATAGGGAGAAAAGGAATTAATTTCACAGCCTCCGTCTTCTCTGTCTAGAAAGCAATATGAGAAGAGAGCTGTGGAGAATAAGCATTCTATATGACAGAGACACTTAGGAACCTCTAGGGAAGGAAATCATGCATTCATTCAGTGAACATACTGGGGCCAGAACTGTTGTGGCCTTGTGAAGAGATTGGATCCAGCTGTCTGCAGGGTACAACAACATCCACTGTCCCAGAGTAGACTGACATGGAACCACCCAGTCTAAAAGCCCAACCCCAGCTCCAGGAAACTGAGGCAGAAACCAGAGAAAGGGTCTTGAATGGGTAGGCAGGTGGACTAGGCCAACTCGCCACACTGTTCTATGAAGTCCCACTGAATTGAGACGTGGGGGACCCTTCGTGGAGGACAGGCACAAAAGACAGGCTAATGCCACATTTAGTGGAAATGAACCAATCCCTAAATTTAGAAAATCAAGTTCCTTTACAAACCCTGAGCCAACGGCAACATCGTTGAAAAGAGGGCTGGGAGAAAAGCCATTTTGTCTAACGGAGAGGGTTTGATTCCCCAGACAGAACTTTGCAGCCATATTTTCTCAGAGCCATTAGACTGAGGCCTGGGACATGGGGTCAAAGTATGAGAATTTTGGCTCAAGATGAATAATGTGGTCTCGGCAGCTGCCACCCACTCAAAATTTGTATGTTCAGAGAATGTGGGCACTTGAGACTCTCTCTAGTCCCAGCTGCTCTGGGATATTAATAAAGGTCTAATTGCTGTGAGCACGGGGAGCAGACCTGGTCTTCATCTTCCCAACGCATGGAAAATGTGGCTTGGAGGCTGAGCACCTCCAGACCCTGCCTCCTGGGAGTATATTTCATCAGCAGGCAGGGCTGGTTAGGCTTGGCCAGGCCACTCCTTGTGGCTATTTGTATCCTAACCCCGGAGCTGCCCTGAGAGGTTAGATTTGCATCAAAGAAACACGGCACCAAGCTTCTTCCGGGCCCGTTTCCCAGATAGCATGATGTGAAGAGAGTCTGTCAAATTATCACACCTGAAGATGAAGGAACACTCTGTTCACACATAGCCTGTATTTATAAACGTCCTGGAGGCCTTACCAGATAATTTAATATAGAAGACTCTGCCTCACAACTAGGAGACTTTGTAAACAACCAAAGCTGCCATTTCAGACAGAGCTAGGCACGGTTAGGGAGACTGTGGCTGTTATGTCCAAAAGGAAGCCTGAGGAGGCTCAGTATCCCTAGGAGGTAGCTGCTCTCATCTCAACCCACCCCATCCCGTCTGCCACTCACATTGGCTGTTTTCCAAATTGAAATGTATCTTGTCACCTAACTGTTTAATGGTACTTTAATATATTTTACCAAAGCTGGTCGTCATTTGTCCCATGATAAAAATTAGAGCTTTTCTCAGTGTATATTTTTAATATATCTTTAATTGCATCTGTGGTGATATTCTGTTTGTGACCTAACAAATAAAGCTTGCCTGACAGAGTGCAGAGCTAGTCACACTGGTTAGACACAGAGGCCAGGCAGTGGTGGCACACACCTTTAATTCCAGTTCTTGAGCAACAGAGGCAGACGGATCTCTGTGCGTTCAAGGCCACCCTGGGCTACAGGAGATTGAATCAGTCTAAAAGAGAAACGGAGCTCACACCTTTAATCCCAGCACTACGGAGGCGGAGACAGAAGTGATATGGCTGGGCCAAGAGAGGAATATAAGGCGGGAGGAGACAGGAGCTCAGAGCATTCAGTCTGAGGATTCGTAGAGACAGGATCTTGCCCTTTTCAGTTGGAGGATTCTGTAGAGGCAAGACCCCTAGTGACTGGCTGCTCTGCTTCTATGATCCTTCAGCTTACACCCCTTGATAGCTGGCTCTGGCTTTCTATTATTAAGAATTAGAATTAATTAGAATTCATGTTACATGCATCTCCATTCCTAAATGTTTTCATTCTCAATTCATCTTTCCGCCATATGAAGAGGGCTCTTTAGTAAGGCTTCGGTTATGATAGGGTTTCCTATGCAAGCACTGGCCTTTAATACCTTCAGTGATCCTTACAGAGTATTTCATGGAAATTTTTCTTGCTGGGCTATGACCCTGCCCTCAGGCACCCTCTCACTGCTAAGCTCTGCAGAATTCTCGGTGCTGACAAGCTGTGTAGTGTGCTGTTTACGAGCCTAAATTCCGTGGTCAAGACTGATACTGACATAAGTTAAAATACTGTTTCCATCATTTATACCACGTGTGACCTTGGAAAATGTTCTAAACTCTGTCCAGTGGATCGCTTATGATAAACTGGGAAAAGTAAGTCACTCTGCACAGGGCAGTTGTGAAAATGCTTTGAGAACCAGCCACTGCGATTGTCACCACGGAGTTAGATCCCGTGAAGTGGGTTCCTGGACGTGTCCTCTTGAACTTGAGTCCGGCTCAGCTTCTGATCCCACTGGAGGCTCTGCAAATGAAAGCTGGGTTCACCCAGATGTTCCTCCGCAATTGTGTGGTTTCCGGTGTGCCCGGTGCAACCAAACAGAAAAAAAAAAAAAAGTATGGCTCCAAGTATAGAGGGTGGATAGCCCTTAACGCAGAATGGGAGATCCACCCAGAAAGTAGCCCCATACCTGTGTAGAGTCCTGGCCTGCTATAGCCAGAGGCAACCCAAAGAGAGGATATTATTAATTCACAGCAAGTTTGGCAAAAATGTGACGCTGAAAGAAGAGACCATCCCTCAGTGGCATTAAAATGAATCTGCGTGATAGCCAGGAGGGACAGCTTGGAAAGCTAGGTCTGGAGACTGAGGCTGGTGGCCCTGCTGACAGACACAGCTGCTGTGGTTCCGCTCAGGCTGAGCGAGTGCCTGCTGTGGTTCCAGTGTGGTAGAAAGGGAGTCTCAGCACAACCCCGGCTCAGATCTCCGCACTTGGCGACGGCTGGAAAGTGGCCACTGTGTTCCCTGGTGAAGCGGTGAACCCCAGGTTCCCCGTCATGGACTCGAGGCCCACTCATTCCCCAGCTGTGGCTCCCTCGGGAGTGAGTCCTCATCAGAATCATACTCCGTCCCCAAAGAGCCTGCCGCAGGGTGAGCAGCTGGGACACTCTGATACTAGAACCCAGGAAAGCAGCTCAGGATCCTGAGAAGATGGCTGCCAGGTCTTCCCGCCAGCCTGTCTCTTTTTCTTCCTCACCTAGCCAAGGACCTCAAGAGGGACAGAGATCCCTCCTCCTCCCTTTCTGCCCTCCCCTTTCTGCCTGCCGCCTACAAATCTCCCCAACAGCAGCCTTCCCCAGAGAATAGGAATCTTATCCGGCCAGAATGGTTCTTATTTTCTTTCCCAGGGGGGTCTTGGGCCACTTGATGGCTTTGGGTTGTCTGCAGGAAACTGGCCACAGGACGGTGCAGCGCTTTTTCTTCTGCTTTGGTGGCAGTATGAGTCAAGTGACCCACCAAGGCAACAAGCTGGCGTGGGGGTGGTGGGGTGGTGGGGTGGTGGTGGGGAGATGTTTCACCTTTGCTGACTCTCTGAGCTTTGGCATCTATTTTTGCTTTTTTTTATCGTGCTGTAGTTCTGTAATAAAATCTGACTTACCCCATCCTGTCTAAATGCATCCATATTCACTTAGAGAGTTTTCTAGTTCCAGTGAGAGGCAGCAAAAGGGTCCATAATTCTAAAACAAGACATATTTTTCATCTATGTCTGCTTAATGTAACTGGTAGGGAGACATAGATTTTTATTTTCAATATTATCAGTAATGAATCATTTTATTGTGTGTATAAGTTTTATTTATTCTCCATGGCAATATTTTCTTATAAATACCCTTTTGACTTTATAAATCCTCAAGTTAAATAAAGCATTCAACAAATAAATCAGTAGGAGTGGAAGCAACTGAGAGTTGTGGCCAATATTCTGCTGCCCAGAATGGAACACATTCAATAAACACAAACATAAATAAGCATCCACACCTGCCGATCAACCCTTCTAATAAATTAAGTATCCATGACATGAACCACCCGGCATGACTCTTGCCTTAGGGTTAGGACTTAGAAATCTTGGGAGATGATTGGACAGTGTAAGAAACTGACCTGTGCCACAGATTGACAACCGGCTGCAGCATGGTTGGGCATGCCAGGAACAATGGTGGCCACTGGGAGAGAGTATTTAGCATGGGGGGGGGCACTAGAGAAGATTCTACAGAGGTGAGCCCTAAACTGCAACTTGAAAGGGCAACAGGACTTCACCAAGTACCTGAGTGGGAGGAATCCATTCTGGGTAGAAACTCCAGAAGCAACTTGATGTGTTCTGGAGGGATGCTGTCATGTGACCCTGTGGGTGGAACCGAGAAGGAAGCAGCCCGACCCTGAGCTCTCTGGATGATGTTGCAGAATTTGGAACATTTGTTGATTCTCTCCCTCTCCACTTACTAGTTTATTCTGATCCGCATAGCCCGTCTCTATATAAACAGAACCTGACGGTTCTGAACCCTGGCTGTCACTCACAGGCATCTAGCCGGGAGCACCCTCTAGGCAAAGCTAAGGGTCCCTGGAAGATACTTATCTCCTGCATGATCCTAAACTGATTGGCTCTTCCAGTGTGTCCAGGACCAGGCTGATTGCATCACTAAAGTCTGCAGAACCAGAGCAGCCTGTCATTCCAGCCAAGCCAGGGTGGTCCTCTTCATGTATCTAGGGAAATGGGTCTGGGCTGCTCATGGTTAGGTTTTTGCTCAAGATTCCTCCATAAGCTGCCAATAGGCAGATCCTCTGCCTCATCCAAACACCAACTAGGGCTCTAGGGCTTCAGGCAGCTCTCAGTGACCAAGATCTATGGAACCACAACCACTCTTTTCCCCTCTACCAATGAGCACCCCGCAAACTGTTACCCTTTACCCATACTCCGCCTCGCCTGCCCACAACCCCACAGAGATGAGCCAGGTCTCAGCATAAGAAAGATTTGTAGGATTGTACCTCTAATTCCTGGCAGCAATCACCCGGAAGCAGTCCTATCAGAGTCCTCCAGACCTCCTGGCCTCAGGGCTGGCTCCAGGTGAGAGAGTCCGGCACGTACCTGCAGCCAGGAAATTCCTGCCAACTGTCAAATGGCTTTGAAAATCTCAAGCCTGCTTGCTTCTCAAAGACACAAACACCACGGCTGCCCTTCGAGATTTATTTCTTTACTTCCTTGTTGGTAATGACTGATTTATTTAGAAAGGGTTAGCAGTGGATGTGTTCGAGGGTTTCAGAAAGACTATTTAAAGGAAGAGTCGGCTGGCAGACCTCATTCCAACACACGAACACACAGCTCACATCTGCTATAGCCTCCCTCTCCTTTTTTTTTGTATCCAGGTTACAATATGGATATTATGTTTGGCGCTCCAGCAACTATCCTGTGACTTTGAGAAGAAACCGTTCTTTAAGGCTAATTAACCTGAGTGATAGATGGAGGCCTGAGTCTTTGGAGACCAAGGAGTGACCTTAGAAGCTATGACTGCCCACTTTTAGCCTTTCTTTTAGAAGGAGAAGTAAATCTTGTGTGCTTAAGCCACTGTCATTGAGGTTTTACCTAATCCTGTGTAATTGGACCGTCTTGAAATGACTGACAGAGAATTTGTTTCTTAGGGAGCAGTCCCAAACCCTACCACAAGGGGGTAGCCTTGCCCCATAGGCCTCAGTATAACAGCAGGACAGGCATTCATTCATGTCAGTGAGTTACATCTTAAATCATAGATGACAGCAATGGCCCAGGCCGGCTCATCTACACCAAACTCCGTCTTATTGTTTCACCCAGACCTTTAGCTACTGTATGTGATCTCCTAAATAAAGAAAACAGACAGAGAGATGGTTCTGACTCTAGCCACCACTAGAACTAGGAACCTGTACTCTTAATCACCTTCAAGTTAGCAGAATTGTTGACTTTCCTTGATTCTGTTTTTGTTTCTTTCAAGAAAGTGCCAATGTGCATTCCTGTCAAGACACCTGTTTGGCCACTCCGGTAAGGGAAGTGTCTTCCCCGAAGTGGTGGTCTGAAGCTCAGGAATCTGCCAGTTGCATTCCATGGATTCATGTTTCAACCAAACATCAGAACTCCCCAGGCAGAGGGTTGCAGTGATTAAGGGTCTGGAGTCAGGGGGATGGTTTGTCCAGGTCTCAGGCTGAGAGCGTGCTACTCAAGAAAGAACAGTACTGTGTCGATGAGACCCTTTTCTTCTTCAACTAACCCACGAAGGAGTTTGAAGCGAGAGCTAACCAGCAAGTGCTCTCCTGACAGTGTCTGAGCCCATGGTTGCATACATGATTCCTCCTGGCCTGCCTCCAGTTCACAGGCTAGCCCCTTACAGGTACAGCTAAGGCTTGGGGAAGGATGGAAAGCTAACCTCCATGGTTTTTTGTCTCGGTTTCCTTCCTAGATGGCCATACATGAACAAACATGATGCCTGGAGATAGCCTAGCCAAAATTTGAGAAGCATTCATTCCTCTGAGACATATGGAAAGTTTCTACCTGTGAGGGAATCCCAACATGAAAGACTAAAAGCACCACAAGAAAATAAACAGGTACCTGCCCCTTAGAGGCCCAGCTAGCACATATAAGATGTTGGCTACTCTGTGACTATAAAACGTTACCCAGTATCTAGGCAATAATCATGCATTATTTGATTTTTTCCTGAAATTCAATGCAATGAAACTTACTGGATTTTATCTTGCCAGTATTGGGGTACAGACAGTCTGCTCACTGTAGAGTCAGTGGAGACACAGTGATAGGTTTTGAAATCCATCAAAGGGACTGACTAAAACCAAAACAGCCACAGGCCTCCAGGTCTTGCACCCAGGCTTTCCAGAGCAGCTTATGTTCTCTTGTCCCTCTGTCGTGTCAGGTGCCTGTTGCCACCTGTGATGGAGCCTGCCAGGGATGTTGAACAGCTGGAAGGCCAAGGGCCTCCAAGGAGGATGTACCTAGTCAAGTCCGGAGCCTCCAGGGTAGTTTCGATGATATTGGCCTGGAAAGTTATATATGCCACTGTTACAGGGGTCAGGTAGTAAGGCAGCTTCCCCATGATGGCAGCTTCCCTCTGTCTTCCCAAACAGCTTTCCCAAACCATGGGGTAATAAAGGTGCTTTCGACCACCCTCAGGTTCACCACCCCTGGAGGGCTTCCCCCAGGAAGCCTGTTATCCAAATGCTTCTTTGCTTCTTGGTCAAGGTTCCTATTCAGAGCCCGCAGAATACAGAGAGGTAAAAATATGCCTTCTCCCCTGGGTCCTGTGAGGATGCAGCAGTGCTCCCCAACCTGCCTTTGCAGTTTGAAGATCAGCTTTAGCAGACATAAACACAGGAAACAGAACAGTGAGGGGATATTGGGCACCCGGGTGGGGGTGGGGCTTTGCAGGGAAAATAAAAACCTTCTTCCTTCTTCATCCTAATTCCCTTTGACGTTAACCTCACCCTCAGTCTTAGTGATCTCACCAACTTCAGCTTTCCTGAGTTACCCCGGCAGTAGTCTTCCGATGGATGACATCCTGCCCCTGAATTTCCCCACTTGGCTCTCCTGCCCTCCAATTTAAGGGTGGCCAAGCTCTTTCCTCTTAGGTTTCCTATTAGTTACTTTCCCAGTTACTATGACCAAAGTACCTGCAGAAATACCCTATGGGAGGAAGGGTTTGCTCACAGTCTGTCATGGTGGGGAAGGCACAGCAGGCAGACCTCACTGCAGGAAAAGCATGGTAGTGACTTGTTTACATGGTACAGAACCAGAAGCCAGAGAGACAGGTAGAAACAGAAAAATGTATAGACTTCAGAGGCTAGCCCCAACATTTCCCATTTCTACCAGTCTTGCCTAAGACCCTAAAGCTCCACAGACTACAAAATAGCGCTGCAAGCTGGGGACTAAGCATCCAGAACAGGAGTCTGTGGGGCACTTTCCACGCCACAGTAGGTCTAAGTCTTTGCTCATCTCACTGAGGAAAACTCCACCCTGTCTGTTGCAATCAGTGTCACGCTCTGGTCCACATTCTTTCAGGAAAGACTCCAGACAGTCTAAAGAATTCCATCTAACCTGCCTCCTGGAGACAGCAAAGAGGCCTGGGACACAGTTCTTCCTGCTACACCGCCCAGCAACAGAGATTCCTGGAGGCTTCTTGGGGGTTCTCATCCTCTTCAGAGCAACCTCCCGAGTGACCAGGCTGCTGTGAGGCTAGCAGAAGATGAGCCCCTTAGGCACTCAAGTTCACCGTGTCATTTCTCCCCTGCGTTCTTGTTTCAGAGCTCACAGAGTCCAGCTCCACACCTTCTGATTGATGTCTCTTTCTTTGCTATAATTCATCTCTAACACACAACCACTGCTTCCTCCCATGGATCCCTCTTTTGTGGACTTTTGGAATCTGGCATATCTTGTCCTCACAGTCAGGAACAATCCTCTCCCACCCCCTGCCTCTGCTCTGCTGTTAGGAACCCTTTCAGACCTGAGGGTCAATGTGAGACTTCCTCATCTAGGCCATGAGAAGACCATGGCAGGGCTTCTCAAAGTTCGACATGCGTAAGAATCTCTTGGGGATATTTTCAAAATGCAGGCTCCTCTTTCTTACTTCTGGCCCCCTTCACCAAATTCTAACTCAGTGAGTCTGGAAGGAAGCCCAGGAATTTGCACTGAAACAAGGTCACAGGTGATAGTAACAATGCTAAGTCAAAAAACCACATGAATTAGTTTGGGTTACTATCGCTATGATGAAACTCCATACTGAGAGCAAGATGTGGAGGAAAGGGTTTGTTTGGCTTATACTTCCGTACAAAGGAACTCAGGACAGGAACTTAAACAGGGCGGGAACCTGGAGGCAGGAGCTGATGCAGAGGCCATGAAGGGTTACTCCTTACTGGCTTGCTCCTCATGGCTTGCTCAGCCTGCTTTCCTATAGAACCTAAGACCACTAGCCCAGGCGAGGACCACTAGCCAGACCATTGGCACCAGGCAAGTGGACTGGGTGCTCCCCCATCAATCACTAATTTTTTTTTAAAAAAAATGCCTACATGCTTGCCTATAGCCTGATCTTATGGGGGCATTTTCTCAATGGAAGCTCCCTCCTCTCAGATAACTTTAGCTTATATCAACTTGACATAAAACTATCCAATACACCACACCTTGTTCCAGCTCCCCTGGATCAAGGGAGCTAGAATTCCCTATCCTCTATCAAAACACTTGATTGGGGCCTGGCAAGAGGGCTCGGCTAGTAAAGGAGGTTTGCCACCAGGTCTGATGATCTGAGTTTGGACTCTGGAACTCACAGGGTAGGAGAGAATGACTCCTCCCACTTGTCCTTTGACTTCTACATGTGCCTCTCCTCACCCCCAAATAAACAAATAAACAAACAAACAAACAAACAAATAAATAAATAAATAAATAAATAAATAAATGGAAGCATTGGGCTGGAGCTATGGTGCAGAGGTTAAGGGCAGGGTGCTGTTGCTCTTATAGAGTCCCCAGTTTGATTCCCAGCACCCACATGGCAGCTTGTAACCATCCGTAAATACAGTCCAGGGGATCTGAAGTTCTCTTCTGATCTTTGAGGGCACCAGGCCTGCACATAACACTCAGACATACATGCAGACAAAATACTCCTACACATAAAATCAATAAATCTTTCTTTTTTAAAAAAAATTAATAATTGTTAATATTCTCTAAGAGTCAAGCCTCCTGGATAGGCTGAAAATACAAGAAAGCAGATATGTCTATATTTTTGATAGTTGAATTCCTATCAACTAGAACCAGGCTTATTATATCCAATAAATCAATAAAGTTTTGAGGAGGAAAGGAAAGATAGGGGAGTGGTCTCAAGCTGAGTGTCTCTACAGGTGAACAAATATTACTTCGACACAGTTTTCAAAGAAGAATCAAGATGGTACTGACTATGGCATTGTTGACTGCGACATTGGGAAAAGTGTCCAGACAACAGCTAGGGTAGTTTAGAATGGCAGGTTTGCATCCTTTCCACTATCACTGTGATGACCAAACAGTGCTTCCAGCAAAGAAAACACAAATAGCCCATCCACCACCATGACAGCCGCACCTGAGTAACAAGCCCGAAGAATTCACCCATTTCCCACTGTGAGCATAGTTTGTACGGAAAATACAGGTGTGGGATAACATGGACAAAGGCAAGGCTCTCTGACCTAACTGCAAGCCCCAGGCTCCGCGTCTGCAGAAGAGGATGAAATGGCGCCACTCAGAAGCAATCAGTAGGGAACAACAATTAAGCACAGGCTGCCTTTATTTGACTTCTGTGTGACTCGGGTCCCTTATTTAGCCTCCGTTGCTTCAGTTTCCCCGTCTTTTGTAAAACTGGTTCAAAAATAATTATATTAGGTCAACCTACATTAAATCAGTATTTTGAAGGTAAAAATGGTTGAATATTGGTAATTTCAAATAAATTCAGACTAATACCCACTTCACACACTTATTTTAGAAAATTGAATGAGTTGGTTGTAAGTCAATAGGTCTAAAATGATATCTGTTATACATCAGGCACCACAGAGAGTCTTTACTACATATTTGACTTGACTGAGAACCCAAAAAGGTTAATAAATACAACTCAGGGGCACTGCAAGCATTCAATAAAATGCTGTTTCCACACCTACTATAACCACTTCTGAAGGATCTAAACTTGAAAATCACTAATGTGTTCAAGTGGCTCACAGCATCCTCCAGATGCTGCATGAGCTGATGATCATGATTCCGAAGCAAGCGGAGTAGGAACTGGAGACATGTTAGGATCATGAACCTGGAGAGACAGCAGCCCAGGACAGTGACTATTATGTTTAAGCCTCCTGTCTCCAGGATGTTCGGTTACATCCTAGAAAACCCATTTAGGTAGGGCAGGCTGGTTATTCAAGTTTCATGCAGTTAGACATGATAGGTTCCCTTTACAATGCTGGGTTTTGCTAATTCTCTTGACACTCCGTGGTGTCTCGACTTTCCACCTTTACATTTCAACATTTGCTCATTGGGAAACATCTTACAATCATATGAGCCTTTAATCTGGTTGAAAGCCCCTCTCTTCTTTCTAAGCAACTGGGTTCTGGGCTTACTTCTGTCCCATTTTGCCCCACACCTTCAGGGTTATTGTAGGTTTGAGTCTGTGATACAGCTTCATCCAACACTTACTAATAAATAGCCAGCTGGCCTCTGCCCCTCCTTGTTCTAGTCTTGCTGTAATGAAACAACCCCTTATTAACTTTCCTATGTTTGAAATAACAACATGGGGCCTCTATTTTCCTCACTATCCTAACTTACGTATATTATACATACTAATTTGACATGGATGGGTCAACTCAAATGCAAATTAGAGGGGTAAGCCTTCATATATCTCTGATGTGGGATTCCCCTCTGTATTCTGTGAATATGTTTTATTACCATTAGTAAATAAAGAATCAACTTTGGCCAATGGTAGGGCAGAATGAAGCCAGGCGGGGAATCTGAACAGAGATATGGAGAGTCAAGGAGATGCCATGTAGCTGCCAAAGGAGATAGACACCAGAACTTTACCTGGTAGGCCACAGATAATAGATATGGGTTAATTTAAGTTGTAAGAGAGCTAGCTAGGAATATGCATAATCCATTGGTCAACCAATGTTGTAATTAATATATAGTTTCTGTGTGATTATTTGGATCTGGGCAGCTGGGAAACGAATGAGCAGTCTCTGTATACATACCTCGGGGAATTATATACACCAAATTGTGCGTCTTTTATTCTGTTAGTTTTACTCATTTGACATTTATTGAAAATCCAGTTCATACCAAAAATCTGCCCTCCTACCAGAAGGAAAGCTTCTGGAAAGCTTTAGTCCCAGGGGAGCTGAGAGCAGGGTTGAAGCCGGAACTGCAGAAGAGACAAAGGTCACCGCTCCAGTGGATGTCAGGCCAGGCAAGGGAAGCCTTTCTAAGCTCTCACAGCACACAGCCATTAGAGGGGATTGGAGAATACCTTGAAGCCAGAATGGGAAGCAAGTGCCAGGGCCAGACCAGGAGAGCAGAGGTTTGCGGGATGCTGAACAGTTGCCATAGTCAGACTTTGTGGTGGTTTTGAATGAGAATGGCCCCACTGGCTCCTAATTTGGGTGCTTGATTCTTAGCTGGTGAAACTATTTGGAGAAGGATTAGGGAGCATGCTTTTGTTAGAGAGGTGTGTCACTGTGGTGGGTTCTGAGGTTTTAAGAGCCTCTGTCAGGCCCATTCTCTCCTCTCTCTCTCTCTCTCTCTCTCTCTCTCTCTCTCTGTCTCTCTCTCTCTTTCTCTCTCTTCCTTTCTCTCTCCTCTCCCCCCCTCCCTCTGTCGGATCAGAATGTAAGCTCAACTCTCAGCTACCGCCCGAGTGCCATACTTTCCTGTTTGCCAACACGCTTCGCACCATGATGATCATGGACTCGGCCTATGAAACTGTAAGCTAGCCCCCAAATAAATGCTTTCTTTTAGAAGTTGCCTTGGTCATGGGCTCTCTTCACAGCAACAGAACAGTGACTAAGACAGAGCTGAAATTACGGTAACAACTGTAGCTGGGATGGAGGCAAGAGGTCCAGCTCCATAGGGCAGCCTGTGCCATGTTGAGGAACAGTGAGGTCAATGGGAAACCTTGACAACAGTGACTCGGCCAGTTGGGAAGAGGATGCTTGCTGCAAATGGGAAAACACAAATTCTCTAGAATCTATCAAATGTCTGGCTGGCTGATAACAGGGGTTAAAGTGTCAATGGCTCCTTGTTTCTTTCACTAAATATTTACTAAACACCAAACAGTGAGGTTGGGTCTGGAGACATAAAGGTAAATTAGTTTCTTACCTGCAGAGTTCACAGTCCAGCGAGAGAGAATCTGGGTTAGTTGTGGTAAGTATCAAGGGTAAGAGGGTAGCAGAGATGAAGCAGAAGAAAATGGAAGATTCCACAGAGGAAGAGCTACTGCCTTGGAGTTCCTGGTAGCTCTGTTTCCTGTTGCTATGACAGAATACCCAGATGAAGGCAACCTAAGGGAGGAAGGGTTCATTTGACTCACAATTTGAGAGTACAGTCTGTAGTGACAGGAAAGTTCATGGTGACAGGAACTTAAGGAAGCTGGTCACATGGTATCCACAGTGGAGAGGGGAGAATGCTAAGGCTCAGCTCCCTTTTCATTGTTCAGCCCAGAGTCTGTGCTACAACACTGCTCACCACACTGCTAACAGTTAAGGTTAGTCTTATGTCAGTTACCCAGTCTAGTCAACTCCTCACAGCTGTGCTCAGACACTAACCCAGTCTAGTCAACCCCTCACAGCTGTGCCCAGAGACTAACCCAATCTAGTTAACCCCTCACAGCTGTGCCCAGAAGCATGCTTCCTAAGTGATTATAGATCTGTCAAGTTGGCAATTACTATTAATGGTTATTAACAGAGTTTGAAGAGCAAATTAGCCAAAATGGGAGGAATAGACCTTTCAGGTAAAGAAAGCCACATTGCATCAGCTTGGGACCAAACATCCGTAGCAGTCCTAGAGAATGGCAGACTGAGGCACACAGGTGAGTTGGAAATAAGTCCTAAGGGCCCATTATAAAGACCTAGGGTACTTTGTTGGCAGAGAAACACTTCCTCTGAAGAACAGGGATTGACTGAAAGTTTTCAAAAGGGGCTGCCAGTGGATGAAGCAAGAGCTACATTTTAGAGAAACATTTTGAAAAGTCACACGGAAGCAGAGAGCCCGCTGTATGGATGCAAACTACAAGACTGAGGCTGTGGTTTGGATGGATGTTGAGGAGGATGTGAGCGAGGAGATGCAGTGGGACACAGTTCACGCAACAACCCTGAGAGCACACACTCCATCCAAGCAGACGCGTTCATGCCAACGGTGCCCCAAGGACGCCTTCAATATGCTTCTGTTCATCTCTCTCACGCTTGTTAAAGCCTGTTAAAGTGCTTTAAAATGTGTGCCCTGGTAGAGCAGACCGTTGTCATCCAAAAAGTGTGGGAAGGCATCCCTAAGAACAGACTGCACTGCTAGGAAAGTGCTGAGATGGGGGATAGGAGGACATGGGACAGTGTCCAGTAAACATTCCATGGTGCGTCTCAACGCGGAAAAGGAGGCTGGTGCCAAGGAGAAGTGGAAATGGGTGGGCACTCCAGGGACAGAGGGAAGTGGGGTGGGCACTCTGGGAACAGAGGAAAATGGGGAGGAAACTCTGGGAACATAGGGAAATGGGGAGGGCACTCTAGGAAAAGAGGAAAATGGGGTGGGTACTCTGGGAATACATATGGCCACATTTAGCCTTTAGGTAGCCCTCTGACCTAAAGGAATGGCCTCTGATCCAGAAGGAATGACTAGGCTGTTCTTTGACTGGATCATACATGCCATTGCAAACATGCTGCCTACTTCCATTAGAACACAAATCACAAGATCTACCAGTTCACACACAGACATTTACTGTGTCTGAAGACAGAGTTTGCAAAGATGACAGCAGATTACTTGTGAGTTTGGCTTTGTTTCAGTGGGAAATACTTTACCAAAGCTACTCTATAAGGAAGGAAACAGATGTTTTCTAACATTGTTTCTAATTTACAATAGAAAAACTTTAGGTTGGAGAATGGCATACTGGAAAAAATCATGATTTAATGACTCCTTCTGGAATCAGTACTGGAAGTTATGTTCAGTTATGTCAGCATCGATCATGGGTAGTATATAAAGAGTATCCATGAATCAATAATATGATACTGAAGACAGATGCAAAAAAGAAATCCCACACTAGCTCAGAATTAAGTACAATAAAGGGTTATTTATTTAGGGGTAGACTCACAGATAACAGTCTTCTGCTCGAATGGGAAAACAGCAACCGAATCCAGAAGCTTGAAGAGAGGACAGGTGTGTGCTTTACATTGGCATTTATAGGATAAGAGGCCACGCCTAGGTGGGTGGGTAACTTAAAGGTTACTGGCTGAAAGATTTTCTACAGCACCTCCCCCTTTTGTTTAAATAAGAGAGTTCTACGCCTAATACAAAATTATATACAATAAGAACAAATATCAAGTATAAAAATTAGAATTACAACCAACATAAACAATATCAAGCAAGAAACATGGGATAAATGCTTCAAAAAAATATGCTATCCCTAAGGAGTCTAAGTCTTGTATTATAAATAACTTGGCCAAGTCATGAGAGGAAAGTAACTATGACTATCTAGTCTTCAACACCATCAAAGACCCGAGAAGGGAAATAGTATTACTTGAGTAAGCAGGAAGTGCAGTCAAGTAACTTCCAAAGTGTGCAACAAATGACAGAGACAACTGGTTACCTGAGTACTCACCCAAAGTCTCATTTGCGACGTTGGAGCAACCAACTTTGGCTAAGGCCTAGAGTAACTGACAGACCATTTTCAGAGGAAGGAAATTTTTCAAACCATCTTATCCTGTCTGGCATGATTTGGCAGTCTTTTTTTTTTTTTTTTTGTATCCTGCTTGTCCTGTCTGGACATCGTGCATTTTGTCAGTAGTCGATGCATGGGCAGTTAATCAAGATGTGAAAGTTAGCCAATAATAGGCTAAAACTAATGGGCCAGACAGTAATTAAATAATACAGTTTCTGTGTAATTATTTCGGGTATAAGCTAACTGGGTGCCAGGAATGCAGCCCGAGCTCCTCTTACTACAGATACCAATAAAGACAAGTCGCCCAGGTGATTCAGACTATCAGAATGCCTCTGTTGCAGTTTCCTCAAAATTCTACACACAGAACAACTTCAAAGATGCTAGCTGAGATTATTGAACTTCATACACTACTTTATCAAGGATTTCAGATAAGCCCTGCACTTCCCCATCACACAGAGATTAGACAACAAATGATACAGATAACTCTACCTGGATTTGACTATTATCACAGTTTTCTCAGGGTCTCCTAAAGATCCCATTACTCCCAGAAAACAGTAAACAGTCTAAGAATATGACACCCATATTCCAAGAGGTGGGGTGGGTGTTTTTCGTCATTTGGTGGGTTATAAATGTTTACCATCATTTGGAGAGTTGGTTGAAAATTATTACTGGTCATGTTAAGGGAAGAAACTTAGCAAGGGAGGCTAGATTCAAGGATCTCTTTCTGAAAAGAAAAAAGGGGGATATAAGAATGATAGAATAAAAGGGTAGATTATTGAATCTACTTTGGTGTAGGAGGGTCTTCTGTATTTGTGTTGCTTTCATTGGTTGAATTAAGAAAATGGCCTTTTGATAGGGAAGACCTTAGATAGGTGTGGAAAAGAGAATTGAATTCTGGGAGGAAGAAGACAGGGACAGAGAGCTGCTATGGAGCTGCCAGGTCAGACATGCTGAATCTTTCCTGGTAAGCCATAACCTCGTAGTGCTACACAGATTATTAGAAATGGGTTGAATCAAGATGTAAGAGTTAGCCAATAAGAGTCTAGAGATAATGGGCCAGGCAATAATTTAATTAATATAATTTCTGTGTGGTTATTTCAGAGGTTAAGCTAGCTGGGTGGCCGGGAGCCAGGCGGCCAGAAGCCGGATGGTGGGACGCAGCCTACTCCTCATTACAACACTACTTTAAACTGAAAAGCAACTATTAATCTCAAATATTTTACATTGATATGGAGTTTTGTATATTGTTACAAATTTAAGGCTATTTTTGTCAGAAAATACTCTATGTTTCTACTCTTGTTTAAGATATTTTTGGATATTAATACAAATTTAAGGTTATTTTTATTATAATATATGTGCATGCGTATTTCTACTTTTGTTTAAGGTATTGTACCTATGCAGTTCATTTAACAATGTAATATAAATTTCTAGTCCTTGAAACTTATTATCATAAACTATTTAGGATAATTAAGAAATACAGATTAGTAGTTAGTCATCTAACAATCAAATTTGTGACCATGTTAGGTATGTTTTCAAGGTCAAACAGAGATATTTTATATAGGCAGATGGTCTTCAAACACTTCAGAGACCTGCAGAATATGGCATTTAAGATGTTTCAATAACCTAAGGCTTTTTATGAAAGTGAGGCACATCTGCTCCTGGCAGCACCAATTTATTCAAATGAAGATGATGGGCATCAAAGAACCATATGGAATTTGCTTTTATTGTGGCAAAGTTAGCCACTGGGCAAGAAATTACCCTAGCCTCAACTGCTGACAATATGCTGTCCAAAATTGACAAGCAAGATGCAAAAGAAAGCAACTGCCAAATTTTGCCAAGACAAGGTAGGAGACTCCTTTAAAAAGTTCCTGCTTCACAGAAAAGTTTGTCAGATATTCTAGGCCTATACGTCAAAGATGAATGCCCCAACATTGGAGAGAAACCTTGGGAGACTGTCTAGGCAGATTGCTGTTTCTGTAGTTCCTATAGTTTTGAAAGTTGTTTGCTCTACACTTTCTGCTTAAACAGGTAATATTATATCTCTCTTGGGTCTCTGATGGGGATTGAAGACTAGATAGTTACACAGTTTTCCTTGTTACCAAATTTAGAAAAAAACTTACATAAGAGATATAGTTTATAAGGCTGAAAAACATAAAAGCTTAAGCTGATCATCTAAGAAAATGTCTTGAAGTCTAAATAGATAGCTTTGGGTTGGTAATACAAGTTTTAAAAAAAAGGTATATTAGGTACAAAACTTTAGACCCACCAAGATAAGATAGATAATAGAGTATTTTCTCCAAATACAAATGGACTGAACATTGTAACTGTAATTCTTACCTGATAATTGTTCTTATTGTATATAGTTTTACTGTGTTAAATCCTTTCCTTTTTATTTAGACAAAAGGGGGAGATGTGGAATGTTTGTTTACACTATGAAGATGTATCTTTGCCAAGGCTCCTTCTGATTGGATTACTAAAGATCTGAATGGCCAATAGCTAGGCAGAAGGTATGTTTTTTTTTTCTCTTTGAGGGTCTACCACCCAGCTCCCAAATAAATACAGCTAGATTTACTCTTACTTATGAATCTTATGAATTCCTGGCCTTAACTTGACTTTTTTTTCTAGCCAGCTTTTCTTTTTTCTTTTTTTTTTAATGTTAAGTATTTATTGCTTCCTTTTTAATTAACTTAAGGTAAAAGAATAGATAACCACATCACTCTCTCACTTCTTTGTCCTCCCATGAAACCCTCCAGATTCCCCAACCTCTAAACCCTTGTATGCCCCCTGCACTCAATCTCAAATTGAAGGCCTCTTTTTTTTTATTATGGTTTCTACATCTATAGCTGGACTTTTTCTTAGCCAGTTTTTCTTAACTTAATTCATTTCTCTTCTTCTACATCTTGCCTCTAGGCTTTTTACTTTTCTTTATTCTATATGTCTTTCTTCCCTTCTTACTCTGTGGCTGGCTGTGGGCTCGGTGGCTGGTCCTTGGCATCATCCTCTCCTTCTCCTTTTTTCATTCCTCCCTCTTCTCTAATTTATTCTCTCTGCCTGCCAGGCCCACCTATTTCTTTCTCCTATCTGGCTGTTCAGTTCTTTATTTGACCAATCAGGTGTTCTAGACAAGCAGCTTTACCAAGTCAAACAAAAACAACATAAAAGAATGCAACACATCTTTGCATCATTAAACAAATATCCACAGCATAAACAAATGTAACACATCTTAAACCAATAATCCACAACAGGAAGCACAGGTAAGACTTCTGGGGAGAGAAAGGAAGAGAAAGAGGAATCTAGGCATGCAGGAAAAGGTCAGTCAGACTCGAAGGAAATAGAAGGTGCAACATGAGACAATGCCACATGGCAGAATGTAGGTTGATACATATGGGTTAACTTAAGCTGTAGGAGTTAGCTGACTCAAGCCTAAACTAAAGACTGAGCTTTCATAATTAATAATAACTTTCTGTCATTAATTGTGAGCTACTGACCTAAAGAAAAATCCATCTACGCAGAGCCAAGCATAAATGCATATGTAAAAAGTCAAATAGCAAAATAAAACTATCATAAAGAGGGCTGGGGTCACTGCCCAAGTGGTTGGTGTGGGTATGATGCATCGCTTTGAATTCTGAAAGAGTGTAGCAGTGGTCTGGATTTACAGAGCCTGGGTAGGAAAGGAAGCGCTAAAGTTAAGCCTGGAAACAGACTGTATCCATCCAGGAGAAGGTATGACTGAAAAATGGTACAGCCAGTTAGAGGATGGGGACCTCCCAGGAAAGAAGAAAGGGCTCATCAGGCCAACAAGAAGTGTTAAGTATATATAAGGCCAGGTTGAAAAAGACTGATGCTTCCAGGGCAGCGGTCATCTAAGTCATCCACCCACAATCCTTCTTCACTTTAGACATGTGTACACAACTCTAGGTGTATAAAACAGGCATACAAACATTTACTGCTAATAATTCATAAAGAAATGTATTAAAAAACAATTCCTTGGTAAATAGGTAATTTTACTGTTTATTAAGGATGAATACAAATCTATATAGTAATAAGGTGGATGTATATGCTTACTTATACATAACACATTAAAATTTGGCAGTCCCAGGAAGCCACCATGGGGGGCTCTGGTGGGTCTTCCAGCTCCTCTATGGTTACTTGTCTGACATCTGACCTTCATTCTGGCTTAAGTCAGATGGTATGACCCTTTCTACTTCTGCACTATCTTCCTCCTCTAGGCAACAGTAGAGACTCACAGCTTGCCTGCTCTGGGGTTTTTCCTTTATGCTCTAATAAAACTGTTGTTGGGGATAGGGGAGTATAGAGAAAAGAAAAGAAAGAAAGAAAAGAGAGAGAGAGAGAAAGAAAGAAAGGAAGGAAGGAAGAAAGGAAACTGTGGCTGAATGTTTGGTACTGTAGAATGTAAAGCACCTTCAATATTTTTTCAGAGTTGATTGACACTTGGATTTTATAATCATCAATGCTGATAACATCACTTTGAAAAAATCCATAGCACAAAATGGAAGATATATGCTTTCATAAGGCAAAATTTATTTAAAAAAATTTTTAGAGACTCAAATCAGCAACATAAACAGAAATTTTAGAAATCAAACATTCTGACACAGTGCAATCCAAGGATACGTTAATTTGATGCCTACAAGCTACAGAATGATGGTAGGAGAATGTTAAAATCTTTGTTTTTGGTAACTAAACTGGGATGGTTCTAGACAGTCAGAACACTTTGTATGGACAAGTAAATCCCTACAGTTAATAACATCTCACAGTCCTGGATCTGAGCAGGTGTGTTTTGGACAGCCTTGGTTGGTGTTGCCTGTCATGATGCTGTGCACAGTGCAAAAACATGTATGTTGTGTAATCCAACAAAGGCCGCAGTGGAGTCACATGATGAAACAGAGGGGAATGACACCGAAACACCTTAGATTCACTATACATATGAATCTGGGTAGATTTTTGGCAGTCGTACATTAAGAAACATTTTACGTGGCAATTTTTTTTACAACTTCCACATTCAATTGTGCCACTGTATTTTATTTTTAAAAGGCCCTAACAGGGCACCAAAGGGTTCAACATGGTCCTCTGAGACTGTTTCCCTAGTGCTCATTGGAAGAGAGAGTGAGGGTAGCTGTAGGAGGGGAGCAGAGAAAGAAGGGCTGGGAGTGGAGCAGAGAAAGAAGGGTTGGCCCAGGTACTGGCTGAGGTGACAGTTGGGAGTAGGGGCAGTGTAGGGACTAAAGGAGGCCGTTGATGGATGCCATGGGGGCCGACATCTCCATGACAATGAGGGATGGATACCATTTTCATGGAGACAATAGTTTGAGGGATTTCAACTTTTCTCTGAGTTTTTCTCATTATCCTTCCTGCTTCTTTGCAACTTTGTGCTTGAATTAACTTTCCTGAAGAGCCATTAACTCATGTGTCTTAAAAACAAGAGGTTCATGGTTCTGGGCACCTGTACTAGTTAGCTTTCAGTTGATGCAACCAAAATACCTGGTAGAAACACGGAAGGACAGATGGATGTAAGGAAGGACATAAGGAAGGAAGGGAGGGAGGGAGGGACAGAGAGAGGAATGGAGGGACAAAGGGAGAAATGCAGGGAGGAAGGGAGGGAGAAATAGAGTTGAGAAAGGGTTTGTTTTGATTTCAAAATTTGATTTCAAAGGGTTTTCAGTCCAGGATTCTTTGACCTCTGAGCTTGGTCATAACATGTGGCATGTGGAGTATGTGGCAGGAGCTTTTCTTCTCTTCTTAGCAGACTAGACACAGAGATAAGCGGAATACAGAAAGGGATCAGATACAGCCCAGAGTATACACCCAGAACTACTTCCTCTAACTAGACCCCACTTCCTCCTTTCACCAACTTCTATGAATACAAGGGGTTCATCCACTCATTAGGTCAGAGCCCTCAGGATCTAAGTGTCTCTGGAAACACAATCACTGATATGTCCAAAGTGTACTTTGCTCATTCCCCAGGCACTCCTTAATCAAATCAAGCTAACATTAAAAATTAGCCATCAAAGAGATGCGTGCGATCTCTGACCCAGGGCAGACTCATTCGCTGCTCTCTATGAAGCTAGCCAGCCTCCAAGAGATGACTTCGCACTGCACCTGGAGGAATCAGAAACTACGTCCTGCCAAGCGGAACTGAAGCACCCACGCCTACACATGTGACATAATCAAGGATTATGAGGAATGCTCTTAGGAATGCTAAATGCTGTGGACAGACCACTTGGCCTACAACTAGTAAAACCAAAGATTCCCAGAAATCATCTAAGATAGACCAAGAAGTATTCCCATGTATAGGCCAGAGAAAATGGTCTCAAGGACTCTCAAGGCCAAGACCGATGAGACCAATCATTGTTGTAAGAATGGAAAATTGGAAACAGCTTAAAACCCAAGAGGAGGAGGTTAACCATATTGTGTATATTTATGAAGCAGACCGATAAATGAGTGGCATACAGCAACATGGAGAGATTTCAAAAAACACAATGTTGACTATAAGAATCAAGTTTTGAGAGGAAATTACCATTTATGTGAAGATTTCCAATATGCAAAGCATGATTAAAAAAAAAAACAAAGAGTAAAGCCAGCACAAGATTCATAATCAGAAAAGTCAAGGTAATGATTACAATCAGGAGGAAGTGGAGGGGGAAATTGGATTAGGAAGGGATAATGAAAGTTTCAACTATCTGTAATGATATAATTCCTTAAAGAAATCTAAAAGGATATTAGCAAAATGTTAGGTATGTCAAAACTTGGTAGTATATCCACAGTGTATTTTATGTCAACCTTTGTCTGAATATGCGAAATATTTCATTAGTATTATGAAATCTTTTTGCTTGAGTACGTATGTATGTGTACATGATTGAGTGTGTGCATGTGGAGCCCAGACATCACGTGTCTTCTTCAATTGCTCTACACCTGCTTTTTTGGGACAGGATCTCTCTCTGAACTTGAGGCTTGCTGATTTGCCCGGATCAGCTGCCAAGCAAGCCTCAGAAATCCTCCTGTCTCCACCTTCCTATGGTTAGAAGGGCCCTAGACTTACCCGTCAGACTGACTTTTAACATGGGTGTTAAGATCCAGACTCAGTTCTTCAAGACTGCAGCAGGCCCTTTGTTGACTGAACCGTCTCCTCCGATCTTTCCAGAACCATTTTAACAGCTCTATTGAAGTATCATTTAAGTGCATATGTTTAAGTAAAGAATGAGATTAGTTTTTATAGCCTTGAAATATCACACCAATAAAATAATGGACAGATAGAACACTCTCCAAAGTTCCTCATACTCCCAAGTATCTTCTTTCTCATTATACATTCACTGTTTGAAATCCTTATAAACTAGTTTGCATTTTCAAAGCATATTTAAACAGAACCAGTCAGTGTGAGCTCTTTTTTGACTATACTGACACCATCTTTGTTGTTGTGTCAGTAGTCCATTTCCTTTTAATGCTAAATAACATTCTATCATGTAGAGATACCACTGTGGTTATTAATCTTCATTATCAACAACATCGAATTTAGAATGTCCATGGAAACATACCACTGACTTTGTTTATATAGGTGTATTTCCAGGAAGAGTTACAGCAGGGAAGATCCCTAGGCTGGGGTCCCAGTGTGGACAAAAGAGAGAGGTAACAGCCCTGGGTTTCCCTCTTTCTGCTTCATGACTGTGAGAATGGGCGATGTGATTGTCATTGTGTCGTCCCTGCCATGACGGACTGTGTACCCTGAAACTGTGAGCTAAAAGTGATACTGCTTTCCCCAAGTTGCTGGGTGTTTAGTCATAGCAATGAGAAAGTAATCAACAGACCCCTAGTGTATTTATTTACCATTGATGGATTATTACGTTCAGATTTGAATTCATCACAGATTTGAGATACTGGGCCTTTACAGGTGTATGACATGCAAATATTTCCCACTTTAATCAGTGTCTTCCCCTTTCACTGGCTTATTGTCATTCTTAACTTGAAGATTACTTTTGTCAGTCTTAAATAGAAGAGTCCAATTTGTTGGTTTATTATTTTGTAAAATATGTTTTCAGCACCGTAGTTAAGAAATTTTAGCCTAATTTGTGAGGAAAAAAACATTTTGTCCCCTCCCCCCCTTAAGTTCTCTAGTTATAAGGTCTGTACTTGAATCTATGATCTACCTTTGAGGTGACTTTGCCAATGGTGGTCCCCTGGGTTGAAGATCCTCTGCTTGGCTGACATACCTCCAGAACTGTCATCTTTTAAACTTTTGTTGAGCACCAACCACCACACGGACCTATTTCTAGATTTTTCTATTCTTTCCCAGCAACAGTTTTGTACTTACCAAAAGTATACTACCTTAATTCTTCACATTTTTAATGTGAGTCTTGAGGCTAGGTTGCACAAGTGTCCGATCTTCCTACTTGATTTCAAAATCAAGATGGTTTGGGAATCCTAGAGTTTCTTGCTTTCGTTTTTGTATTTTCCCACGAGATTTAGAATTAGCTTGTCAATTTCTTCAAACAATAAAAGTCAGCTACTACTTCGATTTTATTTTAATTGGGATAGCCTCCAACTTTGGTAAGGTTGATATCTTTTTCCCCCTTACATTTTTACCGAATGGGGTTTTATATAGTCCAGGCTAGACTCCAACTTTCTATATAGCTGAGGCTGACTATGAGTGTTTGATCTTCAGCTTCAACCTCCTGAGTGCTGGCTGGGTTTACAGTGTCCCCGCATACCAGATTTATGTGGTCCTGAGGATTGAGCCCAGGCTTGGTTAATGATAGGCAAACATCCTTATGAACTGAGCCATGTCCCTAGCCTCAGAACTGACATCAAGTCTTCTGATCTAGGAGCCAATCTGTAGGCCTTCTGTAATTCCTTTCAGCGGCGCTCTGTAGTTTTCAAGTGTACATGTGAAATTTATTTCTAAATCATGTTTTGATACAATTGAAATTGCTTTGTTTGGGAGATTTCGATTTTTAATTGTTGTGAAAAGTCATAAACTCACTTCCAGTAACTTTATAGGAATAACATTGTTTGCAGAAAACCATGTCTGTGAATATTATATCTTTACTATTTTTTTAAATCTGGTTGCTATTTGTTACAATTTGAATATAAAACATGCTCCATGGTTTTGTGTGCTAAAGCTTGTCTCTAGCTGGCGCTGCTATCTGGCAACATGATGGAACCCTCAGGAGGTGAGACCCAGTAAGAGACAGTAGGTCACTAAGGAAGGACCCTTAAGGGCATCTTGCCTTGGCCCCTTCCTGCTGCTGTCATGGCCTGAGCTGCCTCAGCCAAACCTCATCAGCAGTGGTGGACTGAAATGTCTGAAACCATGTGTGAAACTCCACACACCCTCCCTCCCGGCCACTTCAGCTCTTTCTGTAGCTATTTGGTCACAGTGACAACAAAACCACCGCGTTTCTCTCCTTCCCGTTGGAGCTGCCGGTACAACACTCTGGAAGCACTGAGTGGAAGTCTTTCCCTCATGCCTGCTCGTATGGAGAAAGTACTTAGTCTTCCCTTGTGAAGAATATGGAAGTCCTCTTCTACTCTGGCTTTGTTGGTGGCCCTGACTCACACGAAGGCCGAACGGTGTGTGGAAGCCAGGTTCTGGGCCCTGCCATTGCTCCCTATTATTGGGAAAGCGCTGCTCCCATGACTTCGGGGCTGGCTGAACTGGCTGAGCTTGCGGGTCTATGTGCACGTAAAAAAAAACCATGAGATTCCCCCATCGCATCCAAACGTCCGTTCTATATTTGCCCCTCCTAACCTTGTTAGGACACTCAGGTCTGAGACTCAGTTCTCCCTCTCACCTGGACACTTCCTTTAAGCCTCTTGAACTCTGACTTCCCTCCCCTGTCCTCTCCCCCTCAGGCCGCTTCCTGTCGGCACACAGGTGGTTCTCCTGGTCTTTCACTTACTGCCCCAGGACACAGTGGCGCCTCTCTGACTTCCCCCTTGCTCTGACCCTGTAAACCCTTTAGGGTAGACGTCTTCAGGATGGGAAGGAAAAGGAAGGTTAGGGAATTAAGCTAAAAAAAAAAATACTTTTTTAATGCAAAGAAAACGGAGGGCAGTGCTGCTGAAGTGGTTCAACGGGATGAGTGTACTTCACTTTCTGCTCTTTCAGAAGACTGAGTATGGTTCCCAGCACCCATTTAAACACACACACACACACACTGAAAAAAAAATCCTGGTTCTGGTGTAATGTAAAAGTAACAACGTGGTGGGTTTGAGCTTAAAATATTCTGTGAGTGGGGCCAAGGGACAGCTTGACTGTGATGCTTTAGCAATGCTTAAGAACCCCAGTGGTAGCCGCATGACCTTTGAACCTATGAGGAAGGAGACTGAACTTCCTGCCACCTCAGGATGAAGAAAATAAGATTCATACCATCTTAAAGAAAAAAAAATCTAAACGTATTATTTCTTAACCATCATGATTAAAAATTGATATTTGCTACAAACAGAAATCAAGGACTTAGGGAGCAGAAAGTTGGAAGGAGACGCTAGATACCAGAAAGGGGCAGTTAAACGCAGGGTTAGAACTGCAGAGAAAGGTCAGCGCTGCAGGCCGTGGGTTTGAACATTGGCCCGGGGCTAACCGTTAGAGCCCCGCAAACAGATGAGATCCCCAAGGGAGAGTGGAAACAAAGAGCAGCCCTGGACATTCACCTTTGCCTGCAACGCGTGCAGTTGGTGTGAAGGGGGCCGGGAAGGAGACAGAAAAGCTTTGCCGTGACCAGACTGGTGGTGAATCTGCCGACCTCAAGAATCCGGAAGCGTTGGGAGCACCTAATAGCATCCATGCTTTAGACACCAAAGCAAAATAAGCCGAGAAGTCATTGGATCCAGTAACTTGGCGACTGCTTGCGTCCCGAGAAATGCAATTTCAGTAAAACTGTGAACATCGAATTCCACCTTTGACCCTCTAGGAGGAGTGGGGTGTGGTTGTCTTTGAATGAGTTGTAGAAAGGCCGAAGAATTCAGCTGTGAGAAGAGGACTGAGCGGAGGTTTCAGAGGTGGTCGTGATAAAGGGCACACAGCACAAGCCAGGGCTTTCTATGGGAGAGAACATAGGTATATGTTTAATAATAATCATTTTCTGTGTTCTCAACTATTACTACTGTAAAACATTTGCTGCAGTTCAGAAGCCTTATTTTTAGAGAGCTAATTCCTCCACTTAGTGTAAAAATGAAAAAAAAAATTGCATTTAAATGTAAATGTTATAAGCAATAAATGTTTTCAAATCCTTTGTACAAATGGAACACATAGTTCTTTTCAGCTCTTGACTCCTTTTGACTGGCGAGCTACCGTGAGGATGAGCTGGGATTTGAGTTGGAGAGCTGGGCAGACCGGCTCCATGGGTCAAAGATGTGGGGTGAGAGGAAGCAGGCCTCTCAGAACAACCTTCGGAAGCCTCTGCCTCGTTTCTCAAGTGTAAGAAGCCTGCTCACTGTCTGCTTTTCCCCGGTGCTCCCTCCACACAGCACAATAGGCCATACACCCAAGATGACGCACTGATGCACCCAGAAAGCAAGACCAGGAAGAATTTGGAAACTGTGTAAGAGGAAGTCGGTGCCCTATCTCAGCCCTTCACCATTTTAAAGCCAATCTAGAGACATCACTCCAACTAGTTGCTGGAAAACAAGAGTAGGTCCAGATAAACTCTTCCACCCCTTTGCAGAAAGGAGGAGACCATTGAAAGCTGGATTGGGTAGGACTGGATACAGAAGCGCTTTGTAATCTTCCCATCTTTAAATACCACCAGTTGGTGTGTGTGAGTGCATGGGCCTGCAGCACTGGCATCACCACGGGACTTTAGAAAATAGGGCTGGAGAGATGACTCAGTGGTTAGGAGCGCTGGCTTCTCTTCCAGAGGTCCTGAGTTCAGTTCCCAGCAACCACATGGTGGCTCGCAACCATCTATAGTGAGGTCTGTTACCCTCTTCTGGCCTGCAAGCATACATGCAGAAAGAACATTGTATACATAATAAATAAATCTTTAAAAAGAAAAAAAGTCCCAGATCCAGATCCCGTCCTCTGCTGACAAAACCAGATCATGCACCATGCGCCACTTGTCTGTAATGCAAGTATGAAAACTGTTGTTTAAATGGCCCAGGGGTGGTGAGATACACAATGCATTGAAAGGCTCTCTGGAGATCAGACCGCTGAAAGGCCACACTATTCCGACAGAAAGAAATTGTCAGTTACCAACATCAATGCAGAATTTGCAAGGGTTTGGAGGAAACAGAAAGGAAGGAAAGAAAGAGGAAGGCCGGGAGCCACAGAAACTAAGTATGAGGCTGGACTTAGGAATGAAGCATAAGTCATATCATTATAGTCGCATAGGCAGCATCTGTGTGCTAGGGAGAGCCCCAGTTTAACACTGAAAGGCTGGACCCAGAACAGTAGCAAATTATACTAGAGCCAAGTTCAGAAAATGTCCTAAATTACTAAGTGAAGGCATTTCCAATGGGGGCTGGGGGCTGGGGAAGAAAGGAAGGAGCTGGTGTTGTGCTTGACTTGGAAGCTGAGCCAAGAACTGTGCACATTTCATCAGTCCATTTCATGAAATCCCCCTGCGGAGCTGTGAGCTTGCTAATACGGTTGCAAAATATATGAGACAATCGTATTATACGACGGGAAGCCTCGTTTGGCTCATGGTTTCCGAGATGTTGATCTACGGTCAACGCACCCTGTTACTCTGAAGCCTCTGACAAGGCAGTTAGTACACTATGGTGAAAGCATGGAGCAGAAGAAGTTGCTTACCTCATTGTTAACTGGGAAACAAGGAGAAAGAAAGAAAGAAAGAAAGAAAGAAAGAAAGAAAGAAAGAAAGAAAGAAAGAAAGAAAGAAAGAAAGAAAGAATAGGGCTGGCACCCCATATCCCTTCTAAGGGTGCCTAATACCCACCAGGCCCTCCTCTCAAAGATTCCACAATCTCCCGAATAGAGCTATGGGTTGAAAACAAAGACTTTTGTGTGGATCATTAAAGGGAGTTCCAGATTCAAACTATAGCAAGGGACCCAGTCTTCACTGGAAATTCTTTTCTTTTTTCATGACTCTGGGTCTCATGTGTCGAGAGGTATAGACTGATAGATGTATGGAGGACCCTCTAGGGCTCATCCCTCCTCTGTTCTTTCCTTGGCAGCCTCATTTTTCCAGGCGGTGCCCCCCCCACACCTTCATCACCTCAGGCAGCCCTGCACAATCCTCCCACCATCTCCAGCCACACCAGCTCCCATCTACTTTAGCCCCCGCCCTAAACATGTCTTCTTTGCTCTCTCCCTCTTTTGGATCCTCTGAGTTCCAGCTGGCATGTACCCTCCTCTTCTCTAGCAAACAGGCTATATAGATAGATAGGAAAGTGATCCACCTTATGGTTGACCTAAGCATGTTAGTTTAGCGACTGCCAGGACTGGATACATGAGTGAGAACATGAAAAGAATTCATCTAAAAATCAGCTTCCCTTGCTAAGTTCCGAGCTCCATTTCCCAGGGAAAAAAAACCTTTCCATGTTCACAGCTCTCCCTCCTCGCCTTTTACTTGACCTTCAGATCAGATTGACTGCCTCTAAGTAAAAGCAAGATACAGCTTCCACAAGGTGTTTGCTAGCTTCTCGTCACTGTGACAAAGTACCTGAGACCAGCAGCATATAAGGATAGAAGGTTTAATTTGGTTCCGTCAACTCTAACATAACTCTGTGTGGTCATCACAAGATGGGGAGAATGATTGACATGGTACGGAAAAAACTGCTCCACAGAGTGAGTCAGAAACATCATCGTTTCTTTTTGAACACCGGGAGTATGGAGCAGGGTGAAATTCGATCCTACATGCTGGGTTCTGGTGCAGGCTCATTTTGAGTCACTGAAGCCCACGAGCTCAGCCTGGAGATGGAAACTGGACTCCAAGCCGCAGCAAGTCTCCTGTTTTCTTTGGGAGTGAGCCAGAAGGAGATAAAGGAAGTGTTGTCTCAGAGCAGCAGTAAACAGGCAAGGGACCAGAGGGCTTTTAATAAAACAGATCTTTATTGGGGCTAAAATGACCCTAAGCTGACCCCACCCTAAATTTTGACAACATCTAACTATAGGAATTTAAAGGAACAGGCGGGCTTCACCATTGAGTCCCTGCACACAGGGCAGCCAGAACCTACAGGCAAGGAATGCACACACACATCTCTGGCATTGTGGCCCAAACAGTTTTCAGCCCAGACATTCATGCATTTCTGCCTCAAATTTCTGTCCTGTGACTCACAGGGAAGGCCTGAAGACAATAAAATATCCCAAGGACCTAAAATAGGCCCATCCCCTCCCCTCCACCATCAGGGTGAGTTCCTCAGGCATTTCTTTCTTCCTTTATTAATCAGGCATGAATGGTAACATTGCCTGAGCTGAAGAAATCATCTTTGTCACTGGTAAATATATATATATAAAAAAAATGAACCACATTCATGGAAAAGCATGCCAGCCGTGCATTGATTAACATCTCATGCCACAGCCTCTCTTTGAAATTAAAAACACTGTCAATGACACCGAATGGAAAAGCCATTGCAGGAAAAATATTTCTTAGACAGGATTGTCATTAAAGTGTGCCCAGATAGAACTGTTTTCATTTACGCATCCTTACTGCTCCGGCTTCCCCCTTTCCAGCAGCGCTGGCAGACAGCAAGGCTCTGCAAGGAGAAATCCCCAGAAACAGAGAACGTGGCTCCACCCATTTGTAGCAGCCTTGGAGAAGCTTCAGAAGCAGACCTGTGACTAAGGCCTAGGCAATGTGTCCATCCGTCTCTCCCACCGCAAGTGTCAACTAAGCAAGGGATACCCCCAGATTGAAAAATCACTGTTTCCTAATCTTCAGGTGAAATGTAATTTTTTCTTCAATTCTAATTGACCCCCCCCGCCAGTCTCTTATCAGCCTTCTTTCTCTTCCACTTCACAAAGAACCAGAATTGGCCTCTTCACCTCCATCTTTGAGCTCATGTTTCATGGGGATGGGACTGCCTTGCAGAATTCGAAAACGCATCTTCTTGAAGGCCAGGCTCCTCAGCCATTGCTGTACTGAGGAGGGTTTCCTTTGTTTTGTTTTGCTTTAGGTTTTGAATGCTTCGTCTGAAGTTTTAAACAATAAGGAAAGACAGCAGTGAGCCAAGCTATGAAGCATCACACTCATGTGCATTATTAAAAATTAACATTTAGGGTGTTGGCTCAGTTAATAAAGTGCTTGCCACACAAGCATGAGGACATGAATTTGGGTATCCACCACTCACATGAAAGTCAGGCGTAGCTGTGTGTGCTTGCTTTCCCGGCGTGGGGGAAAAGGACACAGGAGGAGCCCTGGGGCTTGCTGGCCAACTGGTCTAGCAGAAATGTTGAGTTCCATGTTCAGTGAGAGACCTTGTCTCAGAAAATGTAGGAGAGAGCAATTGAGGAAGTCACTCAACACCAACCTCTGACCTACACATACTTGCACACATATATACAATGAATTCAGATTTTGAAGGTCACAAACATAGCGTTATCTAAATACATGATTAACCAGCCACCAACATGTGTGGAGTATGTTCTGTGTACAAAGCAGTCATAGTTACTGTACTTTTAGACTTTGAATGTCTCTACACACAGTCTGTGCGCTTGCCACCCAGAGTCCTTGCCATTCTCTTCTCAGAGTCTAACTCAGGAGCAGATACCGCGTGACCGTATTGCTGTCCCATCTGTGTGTTTCATATGTCTTTCTGTATTTCTTTCGTTCTTTCTTTTAAACCTACACTATCCTCTGATTTTTCTGGCCAACTCATCTGCCTCTGCATTAGGCCAATGCTGGTCTGCTGGTGAGCTCCAACCTGCCTCCAAACCCATCTTTCAAGGCTAAGAAGAAATGTCACCTTCTCCATAAAGTGTTTGTGGGTCACTGCAGCCGACTCTGGCAACAGCCAGGCCTGGGTTCAAATCCTAGCCTTTTCTGGTATCAGGCATAAGAACCCAGTTATCTTCATTATTTTGATGTCATAAAAGCTCCATTTAGTGATTTCTAAAGTAAAAATTATTCAGAGTCAGCAAAGGCTTGTTGTGAATATCAAAAGGAACTATTCATGTTAGAGTACACGTGTGATTTCTGGCAGAACCACTGTGATGATTTTTGTGTGCCTTTTCTGCTTTTATAGAGCACAATGTGGCAATTTCACCATCTTCCTTCTCCTCTCTATCACGGGAGAAGGGTCTCCTTTGCTACACGGTTGTGTACCGCAGCTACCTCCCTTTCAGTACTCAGTGGAGGCTGAGTCCCTCCACGTGTGCTCAAACTGCCTGCCCTGATTCAGCGAAACTAACCACTGTTGGTTAATTCTCCAAGGGAGAAGCAGCCTTGGAAACCCTGTCAATTCATATGATTTTAGATGTCTTTTCTCATTTCTAGATGTCTACCCACATTATTTGGATTTTAATCCCTTAAATTACGATATACAGATCATACTAATAATTTATTGCTTATGGGTTTGTTCACATATATATTTTCCCTTATCACTACATAGTATTTCCTGTGTACCGGATACAAGGCAACTTGCCTCCATATATTCCTTGCATAACCCTCATAACAAATTTGGGAAGGAGATACAATTTTAGCCTTCCTTTTAAAGATGAGAAAATTAAGGCTTGATTGAAACCTTGCAGCAAGCATGTGATGAACTTGAATCCCAATCCAGAACATCTATTTCTAGAGACCAAGACACTTACCATCACCCAGTACAGATTCTAACTTCCTATCTCTGGATAAACCAGAAAGCAAATGGCAAATGGAATTATTCCAGTCAGGTACCGTTTCACAGACAATAGGTCCTAATCCAAATGATGTTTTGATTGGCTAGCTCCAGAACCCATGTGTAAGCTTGTGTGTAATTGAAAGTGACTGACAGATGCTTTGCAGCCCCAGCAGGTAGGTCTCCTGGGAGGCCTGTCTTTCCTCCCTGCTGGATTCAGGTTAACCAGCCAAGAGAAGCATTGGTAAGACCTGATCAGGATCTGCAGCAGCATGGGGGCTCCTTAAGGTCTCCTCGAAGCAGAGGTAAAGAAAACCAGCCAGTGATGGCAAAAAAATTTTGGCCCTGACAATGATTCAACCCTTAGAACTGATGCTGTGGATGGGCTCAGAGGTTCACAGCAGCAGCCTAAGACCTGAAGAGCTTACAGCCACACTGGGGCTGTGTGGAGTCCCTCTGCTCCAGGGACTCCAGGCAGCACCTCTGCTAGCAGAGTGTTCCAGGGTCTGGACCACAGGACACTATCGTCATTTCAGGCAGTGCTCCCCAAACTCAAGAGCAAACAAGTCACCTGGGGACCTTGTTTAAAATACAAATTCTGACTCAGCAGGCACGAGTTGCCCAAGAGTCCGTATTTTAACAAGCTCCTGGAGGATCTATAGAGCATGCTCAGAGCTGCAAGGACCTATGAAATACCAGCCCTGGGAAGAGGTTTATATAAGACCTTCTGTTTCTTCCCAAAGAGCCTATTAAAACCAACAATGTGCTTGGCTGTGTTGTGAACCTTCTTTCTCCTCTAAGACTTACTTATTTTTATTTATGCCTATACTGTGTGTCTGTGAGTATATGCACACATATGTGCAGATTCCCACAGAGGCCAGAAGAGAGTATTGAATCCCCCAGAACTGGAGTTACAGGTAGTGGTGAGTTACCTCACACTGGTGCTGGGAACCGTACTCCTCCAGTCCTCTCAAGAGTAGGAAGAGCTGCTCTAAGTAATTGCCCCAGTCCCTCTGTTGCAAATCTTTAAGACAGCTCTGTAAGGTACAGAACTCCCTGAACTTGCCCTCCATTAATTTAGATTAAGTTCCAGTTTTTAATTACTAAAAAAACAAGAGTAACAGTAACATTTTCCTCTTGCCTTATAAGGAAATCTAAACAGACTAGGATTTGTGTGTTCACTAGAGAGTCCAGGGACCAGACTCTGGAGATGTTCACATCAATCTCCAAGGTGATGTGACTAGCTCCAACCATCATGGACACATAACACAATTAGGAAAAAGAGCAGGGGACATACACAATGTCCTTTTCGAAGACAAGTGCAGCAGGTAGTGCACACGGTCTCACATTTCCGCATCCTTGCCAGAAGCCTCATCACACAGCAAAGGAAGCAAAAATTTCATCACGCACACAAAAGATGAGACGGTGTGGTCCTCCTTCTGAGCACCCGTATTCAGGTGAGCATCAAGTGCGCTCAAGTAAAGACGGAGAGAGTGTGTATATGGAGTGTTGAGTTCTTTCCAAACAACCCCTTAAAGACATTAGAAAATGATGATGGGCCTGAACCCTTTCTTGCACAGCTGGTTGTTAGGCAAGCCAAGATACATAATCCAAACATCTAGGTTCCTTTTCAAGGTCTTGCCCAGCCACTTCACAGTTCTTTCTCAGATGCTAACCTTCTCATGCCCAGTGGCAGAATGGAGACCCCCAGGGAGTTCCTCCTCTTGTTTCTTCGGAGCTGGAGCCCTGGTAGGAGCACCTGGTTAAGTCTGATTTGCCAAGCTCCCAGTAGACTCTGGAAATGCATAGTGCCCCTCCAAAGGAGGCCGAGATACTGGAGAATGAGACTAGGGGGTCATTTTTGCCCATCCGACACCTCTGCACTGACAGAGGGCAGCATCACAGTTATATTGTTCGGCAATTTAAAAGCAAAACCAGACTTTGGGAAAGAGCCTCTGTGGATGCTCAAGGCTTGGTCCCCACTTCACTGTCTTTACATGTTGACCTGCCTTGGGAGGTATCGCTGAGTAACCCAGCACTAAATATGAAAAGGAATTGAACGGGTGCTGGGAAGAGGCAGACACATTTATTGACTGCCTCTTGTGTACCTATATTCTAGCCTAGCTGTTTTCATACTTACTTGATGCTGATTACGGTTGATGATCCAGACCGACCCAGGTTGGAGCAACACCAGGTAAATATGTCTCCAAAACCCGCCTGATTTGGTCAGGAGGGATATCAGGAGCCTTCCACAGGACTTCCTGTCTTTGTATCTACAATCCACCCTTTCTCTGCAGCTACATTCTCTCACACTCTGACTCTGTGTTCATCATTTCCCAGTAATTAGTAAATTATAACCTCGGCATCTCAAGTTCTTGACGTTCATTTGCTGCTTCCCAGTAATTCATTCCATTTGGTATTTGCTTTGAAAAAGAAACCAAAGTCCTCACTAATGCAGCACACACTCCCTGGCCCGGACAGGGCTCTTCACCTCATTTATCACGTTGTGCGGCTGGTCCTGAAGTCTGACAGGCAATTCAGGCTTTGTGAATGCAATTCAGGCATTGATTTTAATCTATAAAGCTCGAGCGTCTGGACTCTGGCTGCCATGGCAATGAAATCGCTTCTTCACACGCTGCTGCTAGCTGCTCTGCAGTGTGGGCTTCTGAGAACAGCTTCTGTACTTTCTCTGATGGAAACATCTCTGATATGAATAGATTCTTAGCTTTAACAACCACTGTTAATATAACAAAGAAAGCCCAAGTGAAAACAAATGCACTCAGTACGCTTATATTTGTGACTACACACTGAATTTATTGATAATGTCTATTTAGAAAGAAATTTTCAAATGTTCATCACAAGGTGGCCACTGCAATGCATTTTTTCTTCAATGGGAAGTCTTGAAGCCCAGGCAGGATACTGGGTACCAGGAACCCAATGGGGAAACAAGATGTTTAGATACTGGTGTGTGATCTGATTCCTGTCACTCAGATGGGAAGTTGCTAGCAAGGACATGATTCTAGAATGCATGCATTATGGAGGAGGGATAGGGAAGCAGGAGGTACAAGCATGACGCTAATGCTATAAGCCTGGTGGTCAGAAGCAACCCGTTGAGCTGTGAGAAGATGCAGGGGAAAGAAATGCATCAACGAAGTGAAAAGGCTTCACACTGAACCGCTCCTAGAAAGATCAATGTATGGAAACAGAAGACAGTCCCTGCCAGGGGGTCAAGACGAAAGGGGGTGGTGACTAACCCCAGCATGGCCAGGGGTAGACAGAGCAAGTATTCTATAGAATGATACAGGTAGATGTATGATCCTCTATATTTCTTTGAAACATATAAAACTGCATAGAGCACAGGTGATCTTGGTGAAAGGGGAGCCTGACAGTGGGGGAGACAGTGCACATGCAGGACGAGGGGGGCTGTTTGGGAAAGAAATCTTTCTGCCTTCCTTGTGTCTTTCTCTGTGTTCTCAAGGGAAAAAAAATCTAAAAGAAAGAAACAAGAAGAAGAAGAAAGGCTGGGGGGCAAAGAGTGGTAGCAGGCAGCGTGCCCAGGAAATATGATACCACCTTTGTTCCAGGGGGCCACAGGGGCTGGGAAAGGTGGGGGAGGAGATCAGAACTGTAAGGGGATTTAAATACTCTCCACCACAGCTCCACTTTCATTCTCTGCAGCCCAAGGTTCTGGCTGTCTGCCCTGACTGCTCACGTGGCCTTCATTCCAACACGCAAGTCCTTGCTTCAGCTTTTGAAATTCCGATGACACTGGCATTAGCAAAGAATGTGGCAAAGCAGTTGACATGTTGACATATATCCCTAAAAGGATAGATACTTTTCTTCCTCCCAATAAGATTGTGTCCAAAAGTAAGGAACTTGAGTAAAAGTAGAAATAGAAAAAGATGTAGCGGTGGCACTCTCGAGTGGGTGGCAGCAGGGTCTGCTTGTGTAACTTTATTTTCCCTTAGAAAAGAGCTGCTAGTCCATGACTCATTAGAGACATAAGAGATTCAGAAGGAACCAGGAGGATCATGGATTTAATTGGGTCCCCAATACATAACATAAAATATAAAATGTTTGGTACCTGAAATTTATGAGGTAGATGCCAAACTCAGCTTTCAGGAACAGAAAGGGTTAAACTCTATTACAGTTTTCCAGGACCTCTCTCTGTCCTTTTGCAATTACCCAGTTCTCTCCAGCGCTTCAAAACTCTCTCAGCAAGGAAACCTGCAAACTTAACATCGTAAGTGTTCTCTTTAGGGAATGGGTTCAGTAAAACCAGGCCAGGCTGGGAGCCGGAGCTGCCAAGTACATGCTCTCTTATTTTCTTAACACTCCAAGGTATGGTCCTTTTGGTAAATAACCGAAGGATGCCATCATAAAGGCGGTGCCTTCCGAATTCCCCATGGCAGCTGCACGGACCATAAATACAGACTGCCCTTTTCACTTTCCTAATGTGAACTTGCAGATGCATTATCCAGGAGTGCGTCATGCTGGCAGGAAAGAGGGAAAGGTTGCTTTATGTTTGGCCAGCTCCAAGCTAGTCCCTTGTCAAGCCAATCAGACAGCTGCACAAAAGGGACCATGGAAAGAGGAGTTGACCACCCTTAAGTACCCACACCATGACCTTTCACTCTTAGGAAGACTTGGTGTCTGTTGTCCCTGCCCCTGGTCCTCAAGCTTAGCTCATTTACTTTTGGCAGGTAAGCACAGCATCCATGTTGACTGTTGGGATGGTACTTACCAGGGGTTTATTGGGCTGTGTGGTGGTTTGAATGAAAATGGCCCCCATAGGTTCATGGGAAGTGGCATTATTTGAAAGGATTAGGATGTATGGCTTTGTTGGCAGAGGTGTATCACTGGAGGTGAGCTTTGAGGTTTCAGAAACTCAAGCCACATCCACTGGCTTACTCACTTCCTGCTGTCTGCCAATCGAGATGTAGAACTCTCAGCCACCTCTCCAGCACCACCTCTCCAGCACCTCCCTGCCGAGGTGACAATGGACTAAACCTCGGAACTGTAAGCCAGCCCCAATTAAATGTTTTCCTTTATAAGAGTTGCCATGGTCATGGTGTCTTCTCATAGCAATAGAAACCCTAACAAAGATAGGATGGCTCTATCAGGATCCTGCTTTTTAAGCAGTAACCTAAGGGTTAAGTGAAAATGTCAGCAGTATGATTATAACTAGAAAAAAGCCTTGCCTTAAAATGATTAGAAAATTAAACTTAAACACCCCACCTGGGTGGGCCAGGCTCACCAGATTATCTCTAAGAAACTGGAGTTGAAAGAGGCGCAGGCTTCCTGGGGAATACACACAGAGGCTGAGACTTTGAGACTATGGCTCCATGAAAAATCCCGCTCTCCACTGTGCTGAGGGTGCTGGACCTCAGCCAAGGCAGTGTGGCCTCATCTCTTCAGAGAAAAGCAGGGACAAGAGACAAAGACTGAGGAGACGGTAGATATTCGATTTTGGAGGACCAGATTCCCTTCTCCTCTTTGTTGACAGTGGGGTATCCCTTATCCCTAAGCATATTCTCCTTATGCTTCAGCTAGTTAACTGTGGATTCCCTCACCGGGCAGCTGCCCAACCAATGACCAATAACTCGATGGCCCTGATTGTATATTTTACCTCCATGCATTTCCTTGTTCCTCAAGAATTTCTGGGAGTCAATCTGACTCCGCCATTCAAGATTCAATACTTCAGGAGGCTACCACTTGTGTGCGACCCTAAATTTACCATGGCATCCTTCTAGATTGGGGTGGGTGGGCACACATCTGTCTCCTGTTTGTTGTCAGAATTCTGAGTCTCTTGGCTCAGTCCTTTCCCATTCTCTTACATCCATTTTCTGTGGTGGTTTGTAATTTCTGGCAGATCATGGTGCAGATCTAGGGAATACACCCTCTTCCATCAAAACCTCCAACTCATCCTGCCGCTCCCCCCACCCCCAGTTAGTCACTGACCTCTCTTCTCCTTTTTCCTTCACTTTTTTGACATTAGACCCAGACTCATGGACAACTGCAAGCCATCTTGTCTTTTCAAACAATCAGACAGCCATGCTCTAAGACTTTATTTAGACACATTTGATTTTTATTTACCATAGACTCTTAGAGATCTTATTTTTAAAGATTATATAAAGAGGCCTTTGACAATACTTAGAATGCTGCAAATATCTTTCAGGCTGAGAACATTTGAAAGTCTTTCCTGGGTGCTTTTGTTACTTTTCTCATTGCTGTGACTAAATGCCTGAGAAGAAGTAAGTTAAAGGAAGAAAGTAAGTTAAAGGAAGAAAGATTTCTCCTGGCTTACAGTTGAAGGGGATCATTCCATCATGGCGGCAACAGCAACAGGCAGCCAGCTAGTCACCTGCACTCTGGAATCAGAGCATAAACAGAAAGTAGGACCGTCCTCTAATACCTTAAAACCCACCCCCTCAGGGTCCTATTTCCTCCAGCTAGGCTATTTCTTCCAAAGGTTCCACAACTTGTATAAACAGCACCATCATCCGGCGAACAAATACGCAGACACAAACGCCTATGGGGGAGCTTTCGCATCCAAACCACAACACTACTTTTGTGAACTTAGTGCGAGGCAAAACTCAAGTTTCTTACCAAGAAACTCATAGGAACCATTATTCACTCTTCTAGCCTTGTTTGCTGCTACGGCATAAGCACCCAAAGGCAGCTTGTCCAATACGCACCTTGTACCAACAACCAAAAGCTAAGGCAGAGGCATGGATTTTCCATAAATTGGTAGCAATCATGGCAGCCACAAGTTTTGGGGGATGTGTTCATGGCAGAGGTACCATGGTGGCAGGGGCAGAGGTCTCTAAACCAGCCAGCTTCCAGGACATCTCTCAAAGATGTGATCTGTCTGAGCAAGTCTTCATTGTGCCTATTCAAGTTCCATGCCTGATCCTCCATCTGCCAAGGTGATTCTGTGTCCTTTCAGCACATTGCCACATTGAGAGTCCTTCTAGCAAGAGAGCCTGTGGGTGACATGCTCTCCTTGGATTCACTCTTTGCCTGAAGCACAAGTTTGTAATGTATATAGCCTGGAAGACTGCCGTATAAAAGCTAGTCACTTCCCTAGAGAGCGAACCTAGCCCACCTCCTGTTCCATGACTCAACACAACTTCAGTTTCTCCTTGTGACGCTATGAACAGGGAGCTCCTTTTCTTCTCCTGGCTGTGTAGAAGCACAGCTGTGATGAGAGTAAGGCGTTTATGGGAAGGAAACATTGGCGCCTTCTCTCTCTCCTCTCTCTCTCTGTGTGTGTGTGTGTGCATGTTGTAGAGTGGGAAATCATGAAAGGCCTACAGGTTTGCTTCAATGTGATTTTCTCATTTTGTGGGGGATATTACATTCTACAGTGACTGTGGGGCTCTGACCAATTAAATCAGGATGACCTTGACGTGAAGGAGCATGCTATTAGGGACACAGAGAGAGCAACCCTAACAGGTCACTCTGGATAGCAGAGTACAGATCTGGAGAGCCTAGGTCCTAGGGTCTCTCAGACCTGAGCCATCCATGGTGGTACCTACCCACTGCCCTTGCTCCACTCTGTGCCAGTCTCTCCAGGACCAAAGCTGGAGACTGACAGCTCGCCTGCCCCCTGCCCACGCCTCCTCATTCACACCACAAGCAATCTATCCTACATTTGTGCATTGTCTCCTACAGAGACAATTTCCATAGCAACAGCAGAACCTTGTCAAAAAGGCACCTGAGCTATGCTTTCAGGGTGAATCGCCCTCCTGAAGAAGCCTTCCGTTCTAGAGAATTACAGGCCACAGTCATTTAGAATGTGTCACCTCGCTGACACCACTAACACTTACATGAGCACATTTCTAGTCCTGGGTCACTGTTTTACATTTTAATTATTTACAAATATTTTACTTTCTCTTCTTAAGCTGCCCTTTCTGCCCAGCTACGGTTCAATGGTATTTTAATGATCTATAAAAGAAGAGGCAAACACAGTGGCAGGTTCTGAGTGCCCACTATTTGAGTACCCAGCAATCCTACCTACAAGAACTCATTTTCACAGAAATGCAAGAAGAGCAAAGGCTGCCCTGAGCACAGACTGCGTCTTAGGCCAGTTTTATAGATAGCATTCCAATCAAGTGTCCCTCCCCACCGGAATCTCGATCAGGGAGCAGGCCCTAGGGAGAGAACTGTGTGAGAGAGGGTGGACAAGAGAGAGGTGGAAAGAGGGAAACATTGGGTTCAGGTTGTGTTTTCCTGCTCCTAAACTGTTCATCTTACCACAGCAAGAGCACCGGAGGTGGGAAAGAATGGTAACAATTGATTGTTATCATCTGATCGGTGGTGTCCTGCCAACATAGGGTATTCAGTAATCAGGGCTTGCTTTCTTGAGACATCCCTGCCAGATCCAATGAAACCGCTTCTTTTTGAATTAAAGAAATTTGTATACAGTCCTGCATTCCGAACAGAGCCCTGGTCATTTTGTGTCCTTTACAATGACCTTTACTTTTCCTGGCGGTCTCCTCTGTGGTTTTTTGATACTGTTGCTTTATTTTTCACTTTTGTGCTTCAGAGCTGGAAAAAACATGTTTTATTTTGACTCATTTTTTTTTCACTCATTCATTTATTCTCCGACCCAAGAGCATGTGTCGCTAGTCTCCCTGGAGAGAGTCATTGTGCTTTAGTTAGAGATGCTCATAGGCACAGGCCCTGTTTTCTTAATCCTTGACATCTAATTGAAAATGGAATACCGATAATGGCACAGGGACCTCTCTCTTCTGCATGTAATGGCTTTTTGGGACCCTAGTTTACGTGGACACATACACCTTCCTAGGCTGAGATGGAGAGGGGAGGGCCTTGGACTTCCCACAGGGCAGGATACCCTGCCCTCTCTTAAGGATGGAAGGGGAGGGAGGAGGTTTAGTGGGGGAGTGGGAGAGGAATGGGAGAAGGGAAGGAAGTGTCAATTTTTGAATGGAAAAATATTTTAAAAAAAAGAAAATGAAATAGAAATCAATCTGCTGCTAAGAAATCGCACAGTTACAAACTGCAATGAGGACAATGGGATTAAAGTCCACAGGTCTTCAAATGCTGAGGTGTGTCACTTGTCCCTATGATGTCCTGTGGACTTGAAGATCTGCCCACTTGGGGAGGAGACAAATTAACACATAAGCCATCTAACTCCTCCCATGATTTGGCTCAGTCAGCTATTTTCTTTCCAAGTCAAGGGGTGATGTTCCAAGGAAGTAGAGAATTTATGGACTTAATGATCACTAAAGGAATAATTATTCAGCAACCCTGGATATCAGTGGCAAACTCCAGAAAACCTATTTGCAGCAACAAGGTGTCAGATGCCAGACAGAGGGAGTGAAATGGACACAGAATGAAGCCAAGAGCACAGTCAACTGAACAAACCAAAGGAAACTCTTACCAGAATTGTACATCCTTCAAGGAATACTGGCTGTGGAGTAGAGGGACTGAGTTCAGACTCATTTGTCATTAGTTCTATCTAAAGCCAGTTTTCAATAACTTCACGGTTAAAGACAGACACAGGTGTCTGGCATGCACTATGAAACCAAGTGGTATCTTTGTTTTATTAGAGTTTTCCAGATGGCCAGATTGGAATCCGCCAACTCCAACAGATGGGAAGTGTTCCCTTACCTGGACTGAATTCACACATCCAACAGTTGTTCTATCAAACTTGGCTCCGGAATGAGAAAATATAGGAGGTGGTTGAGATCAATGAACATTCTTTATTCCAGGTTATGACACAATCCATGGATATCCTATATATCTGGTTATGGACTTAATCTTTCGGGGTCTTTTGCTTTAGTGTACTGGGTCAAATAACGCATATACTCAAAAATCTCTGGCTTTTCTTTATTTAAGCCTGAAGCCCAAACTAGAGCTTGACATGCGAAGCCAGTCCCTTAGCTTTCACCTAAGCGGTTATGTGGTGGGTTGTCTTCCCCTGAGTAAAACCGTCTCCTAAAAGGAATGCTCGGCCAATACCATTTTACTTTTGTGAGACAAAAAAAGAGAAAGTTCCTAGGGACTGTATGACATCCCATTGCTCTTCCCTTCAGTCTTGTGGCCTTTGAGTAGTGTGTAGATATTTAATTAAGACACTTTTTCACATGGTTGAGAGCTCAGAGAAGGAGTTTGTAAATGCTTTCTGCTTTGGGGCCTTGTAGGACAGACCCTGCAAGGGCTATTGCCTTTCCCTCCATGAAAAACTAAGGTAATTTTTCCTTCTCTTATGCAAGATTCTAAACTTCCCTCCAGAGTCTGAAACTCAATGGTATCTTGCTTTCTGTTGATTTCTGATTTTTTCCATATTCAACTTTATTTAATCTAAGTGCTTAGGGATTCCATCTATGAGCCGGGAGTAGAATGACCCTGAGCTGGAGAACCCTGTCCTCCTCCACCCAGCTTGAGGCAGTCATTCATGGAGAAGGTACCTTCTTCACTGTCGGGAAGTGAAAGAAATATGAATCATATAGAAAGCAATGCAGTCCAACAGGAGGCAAGAGCCCACATCAGACTGGTGGTTCACATCACGCTCTGAAGCTCAGTTTTCTTATCTGTAAAATGAGGGAATTGGACTCAGTACTATCAGAAGATGCTAATAGACTTGGGCCTGTAGACGCTGCCTACAAACTATTCAAAGTCTCTCTTTTTATTTGTATCCACCATTACTGTCATCTAAACCTCCATCTTTCTTCTCCTCAGCAACAAAAGCACCCGGCCTCCCAGCATGATTCCATTCTTGACATCCCAGAATTCTTCATCACAGCCAGAGAGATGTTCTGAAAATGGAATCATACCTTGTCATATGGTCCTTTCCCACTAACTAACACTAGTTACTCAGACAACTCCCAGCTGCACTTAGTGTAAAACACTAGCTATCCAGCAGGCCTTCCGTGGTGCCTTTCTAGTCCCCATTTCTTCTCTTGTCTTGCCCTGCTCTCCCCAGCAGCGTACCATGTTCTACCTGCTTTCTTTGTCTAAACTACTCCCAAATTAATTATGTATGTACTTCCATCTAGAAAGCTACCTTCCCAATGGGCTCATGCCTTCTGGGCTTTTGATGGCAAATATGCCTACTTCTTTCTCCCTCAAACTAAGATCAGGGGACCAATAAGACAAGCAGTGGAAATCAAGATGGGATTCTAGTCCAACACATAAAGTAAGTGGATGGTAACACTAAGGTTTCTAATTTGGGAGACTAATAAGCACAGGAACACGAAAGAGCAGGTTTGGGATACTTTAAAGGCAGATCCAGTGGCTGCTTTATTAAGTGCTTGCCTTCCTCTGGGTGCTTTCCTTTCTAGGATGCATTGTCTCATGAAGAAAAGGGTGGGCATAGCCAATGACTAAGCTGAGTGTTGGTTGGGTGTCTGGTCTGATCAGTTGGAGCCCAGAAGACCCAGATGTAAACATTTTTTGTACCATGGCTGCTGGTGCATTTTTAGTGCCAAATTTCTCTTTCAGGACTCTTTTCTGCTCTATGTTAGAACATCATTCCCAAGCAAGCTTCCTTTGGTTCTCTAGGGATCACAGGACCTCCCCAAATGTGGAAGTTTCTGGGATCGAAGTTGTAAAACAATCCAAGAAACAAATTCAATTCATCTGAACACTCTTTAATCTTTACAGTTCATCAAAGCTTACATTTTGCTTCATAAGAAGTCGGTATATTTTCTTTATATTTCATTTTTTATTTGTTCTTTGAGAATTTCATACAATGTATTTTGATCATATTTGAAAAGTTTCTGCACCTTGATAAGCCTGTCTGCCGAAACAGCAATCCAAATCAGACCAAATCAAACAGAATTAGAAAAAGCCCAGGTTTAATGGATACAAATATTCCCAGATGATTCCCAGCCCCCAGAGAGGAGATAGGAAAGGAAGACCAGAAATTCACACGTCTATTTTCAGGGGCGGGGGAGGAAGACAGTTTAAATGTTCTCTGGGAGTGATCTTGAGCATCTCTGGAGGAGGGGGTCATCATTTGGCGGGCTGTCTGAGATCCAGCAGGGTTTGGAGAGAGATTGGGAGAGGGCTTAGGAGGGAGCTTTCACCCAAACATTCTAGACTCTTTGAGTGTATGGGCTGTGGTGATGCTTCCACCAGAACAATATTTACCCCCTCCCTAGCGTCCTCTCAGATCCGTCACTCCTCTCCTCCCTCCCCACCCGACATTATGTCCTCTCTTTTTTTCTTTTTCTTCTTCTTTTTTTTTTTATCAAGCATAGTTTGTGCTGCTCACATTCTCTTGGATAGGTGGTCTTTACATAAAATGCTTTCAAGATCTATGGATCTGTGCTGTTTAGAGACAAAAAGCTTTAAAGCCAGATAGATAAGGGCTCGGGCTATTGCTCTGCTAATCACTAACTGTGTAACCCAGACAGGTGTGTTATCTTTTCTGGGCTTCCATGTATGTCCTTCATACAGTTTCTGAGGACACGATAAATATCCTGTGGGCTGGAGTATCCTGAAGTGAGTCAATGTTACTGTTAGTCTGTGTCTTCCTCTAGGAGACCAGGGTCCTGTCCATAAAGTGACTTTCTGCAGGACCAGTCCTGTATGTAAGACACAAGCCCACCTATGGGTACTCACTCCTTTTTACCACCAGATAGAGAGCATGCATCCTAGGAGTGGTAATCCATTAGGTCTGCAGAGCAAACATTTGTCTTCTCTATCTTAATCAAATCAAATTACTTATTTATGACAACATCAGTAAGACAAGCTTTTAATAAATGCAATTACAAGCTAACTTACAGAGTTATTTATTCTAAAAACAATGAAAAGGCAAGGGCCAGGGAGAAATATTAACATCGGGATGTCGATTACCACTCTTGCCCCACCCCCGGCACAGGGCAACTTGGAACTGAGTAGAAGGTAGAAGCTTTAAATGGATTCTACACCTTATTCCTTAATTTATAAAGGCAAAAACATCCAGAATATTAACTTTGGTTTAATTGTAGTTGGTCAGGTAAATACTTAGCTATCTCATTGTTTGCTGTGTTTCTCTGACTTTTTTTTCTTTTTTCAAAATTATAAATTTGTTTAAAAAGTGCATTGACAGCCAAGGGTGGGAGCTTTGGAAAGACAACTCCATGGTTGGTTAAGAGCACTGGCTGCTCTTGGAGAAGACCCTGGTTGGAGTCCCATCACCTACATGCTGGCTAACAACCATCTGTAACTCCAGTTCTAGAAAATATGATGCCCTCTTCTGGCCTCCATGGGCACTGCATGCACATGGTGCACAGACAGACAGGCAGACAAAACATTTATACGCATAAATATTTTTTTTCCATACATTGTTTTGTTTTATTTTTTCCATTCAAGAACATAATTAAAGAAATAATTTTTTTTTCCTTTCTTCCCCTTCTCCCGGTCCCCTCCCACTACCCCCCACCCCTCCTCCCTCCCCCTTCTTCCTTGAAAGAGGGCATGGTGCCCTGCCCTGTTGGAAGTCCAAGGCCCACCCCCATCCCTCCTGG